>QTSX02000953.1:0-118635 GCA_014839935.2 Entomophthora muscae | reverse complement strand
CTTTGTCATACTTGAGAACCTCCACTCCATCATTCAAGGTCCTGTTGTTGACTTCCCAAAGTTTGACATTGTGCTGGGACTAGACTGGCTGCAAAAGAACAATCCTCACATAGACTGGGCAACCTCAGTGTTGACCATCAAGCGTGAAGGTGTCAACCACCAGATCAACCCTGATTCTGTGGACCAACTTCTATGTGACCACGTTTTTGTGCGCATCACAGAGACCCAGGACAAGAAGAAAAACCTGAAGGCAATTGATTGGAACTCCTTCCAGTATGAGATCATACATTTCAAAGATCACCAGGATACCTCCATGCCTCAGGACCGCGAAATTGTGGCCCACCATCCAGAAATCTTCAAGGAAGTGCTGCCCGGGCTGCCCCCTGAGAAGCATATTCAGCACACCATCCACCTCAAGGGGGCTGTAAACAAGGCGCGCCCTATCTACAAGCTGACCCCAAATGAAGACAACGCCTTATGCGCCTACCTTAAGGAGGCATTAGAGAAAGGACTTATCTGCCCCTCACAGTCTCCCTTTGGGGCCGCCGTATTCTTTGTAGCTAAGAAGGACGGTACCTTACGTCTGGTCACAGACTACCAAGCCCTAAACAAAGTTACCATTAATAATTGTTACCAACTACCACTGATTGATGACCTCTTTGATGCCTTAGGAAGAGCCACAGTCTTCTCCAATATTGATCTGACGGCAGGCTACAACCAGATTTGCATCAAGGAAAAAGACATCCCCAAAACAGCCTTCTGCACTAAATACGGCTCCTACAAATGTGTAGTGCTTAACTTTGGCATGTCAAATGCCCCGTCCACTTTTGTAACCTTCATAAACAAAGTATTTGCGCCACACATAAGCAAGTGCGTCCTAGTGTACCTGGATGGCATTATTGACTACAGCCCCTCAGTGGAACAACACCACAAAGACTTTGAGGCAGTCTTTGCTACTTTAGCATAACACAAACTGTTGGCCAAGCCCTCCAAGTGCCAGTTCTTCTGCAAGCAACTACCCTTCCTGGGACACATAGTCTTAAAGGAGAGCATCAAACCCAACAGTCAAAAGATACAGGACATCTACAATATGCTGCCACCCAAGGATAAGTCAGAACTCCACACCTTCTTGGGAATGGTGGCCTATGTACAACGCTTCATACCTGACTGTGACGTTTTGACTGCACCCTTATCTGCCATAACAGGCGCCAAGTCCAAGTTTGTGTGGACCCCCCAATGTGACCCATGTTGATCAACTTGTATCATTGCTGGTATGTTCAAAGCTACAGATAGATGTTAGCCTTGTCAATGTACTCTATCTAATCCTATGCAAGAGCACTACAAACTACAATAGAATAGAACTTTGAAGATAATTATGTTTATTGAAGCTGGAGTACAATCTAGCCAGCAGCTACAATCTATCCAGGTGTAAATAAGAACTTGTTGTCATCCTTTCAGGCGTCTGTATCAATATATAGTGCAACAACTCTTGTTCTTGTCCTTTCAGACAGTTCTCAGTGGCTACCTTTGCAATGGGTCCATCTTTGCTGGTTGCACCTATCCTGATTGGCTGTCCTTGGCACGTGTGTTGCTACTGGCCTTTGCAGGCAAACATGGAACTTCAGCTACAGCCTACACTCTTCTTGAGCTAGCTTACTGTCATTTATTGATTGGCTGTATCTTACATGCCTATTATTGTGCTGGTAAACTATGCTGTATTTAGTTGACGCTTATAAATGGTCCTTAATCTGTCTTCCAACATTGGAAGGTGGAATTCTGGTATTCCATTTGTAGGGCTTAATCAGTGATCCTTTTCTGGCTGGTGAATCCTCTGCTTATTAATATAACTTGTCAAATTAGGGATTATATGCTGTATAATAGCAGACTTGATCCAGTATTGACCTGTAAATTATCCGCTGTGTAATGCTGTCCCAAACCAATAAGAAACCCAATTATATGGTGTGTAGCTCTGACCCAAACTTGGTATTGCATGATCTTTTGCATATCACTTGTTTGATATGAGCATAAAAGCCCATTGGGCAGTGTGGGGCTGGGTTGATACAACGTCCAGTAGGGTGGATTAGGATGTGAGTGAAAGATAATCTTTAGGTTATACAGCGTAGAATCAATGATAATCACTATGTTGGATAACATTTATACGGCATATAATTGCTACATCAATTATAATAAAGCAAGTAATATACAGTGTGTAATCAGTATACATTGGAATGATGATCAGTGATAATATGGTGTATAATTGCAACATCTATCATAATAAACTAACAATTACACGGCGTGTAACTGCCATATCTATTATAATATATTGATGATTATACAGTGTATAATTACTACACTTGATTACATGATAACCAAGTGATAATACAGCGTGTAACTGATTAAGATCTGCATGCAATGATTAGCCTGATCATTTGTGGTCAATCAGCCCAATCTCACATTTCCCCCTCTTGACCATAAATAGGGAGTTCAGAAGAGAATCAGGCATATGGCTTTCTCAACAGCATCTTCCTGTCTTAGCACCAAGGAGGAGTACCAGGAGTTCCTGGCAACCATGTTGGAGGAGCGTCATCTGGAGTTCAATTGCCAGAGTAAAGAGGCACACTGTCTCCAGTTCTATGGTTGGCATTTGTTAAAGGTTCACAAGAATAATACTTGCTCAGAGTTTTCCTTGGCCACCACCGTGGTGACCAATTTCTTTTGTTGTCCCCATAGCCCCATCTTGGAGCAGGAAGTTGTTCAAGAGGATCATCCTCCTTTGGCAGTGGGGGCTTCTTCAGTAGATCCAGCCGTTTGGCAGGCCCAGGCTGTGGTACCTTGGTTGCCTGTTGTGACGTATGCTCCTGACCCTACTCTGTTGGGTAGCGTTATCCTCTTGTACAACCCTGATCACGTGGACTTTAATGTCAACAGCCTCTTCCAGGGGTACAAGTTCCTGAGTGAGTTTCTCTTTGTCTCCTGTCCCGCAAGCAAGGAGTGGATGTTCACTCCTGTCTTTGCCATGTGGAGCAATATCACCTTCTGCTGTTTGTTCTGTTGCCCTTCAGGAGCTGGTTTGGCCTCTAGAGGGGGTCTTGGTAGAGCTGTTGTGCTCTAATGTGGCTTTGTATGCCAAATACGCGTGGGTAATTGACTTCAACCATGCAGTGGTGCGGGTCTGGTCTTGTGCGTGGGGGCCTAGTCCCAATTCCACTCAACAGTGGGGACTTTGCCAAGCTGACAACCAGCACAACCGGCTGGCTAACATCATTAATATTACCTTGGAGAGATTGGAGACAGGGGATCCTTCCTGGTATCTCCCTCATATGGCTTTGTTAGGTAACCATTTCCTGATTCCAGAGCCTTCACTTCCTTGCAGTTCCTTGGGGCAAATGCAGGCCATCTTGGAGTGTTACTGTTGTGAAGTGTTGCGCCGTCAGTAGGGTCCTCTGGTTGATTACTCTTTGGAGGGGTTCATTGTAGAGTTCTTGGTGTTGGGGGCGTGCTTCCCTATTAAGTGTGGACTGGTTTGCCTGGCAGATGGGGAGCTGGCCTTGAGTGCATCCATTATGCACTGGGAACGGCTGTCCCCTGAGGCGCAACATATGTGGCTTCAAAACGTTTTTGTTCTTTACCAGGTGGTGGCCACCCACACTTTTGGTGACTATGTGGAGGCTACCACACACCATGTCCCTGAGGAGCCTGAGGAGGGCACTCAGTAATAAAGTTTTCCAGGACTATGTCCATCTCCAATATAATGCACTTTCTTTATTTTTATTATTTATATATCTTTTACATTTTTTATATCTTTTTATGTTTTATATCTTTTAATATTTTTTCTTGTATGGATTACATGATGTGTTTATATTACTTATTGTTATTTTCTTTCATGATAAGTTCAGATAGTGTTTAATTAGGCCCTTCCTTTGGGGTGCGGAATGGGCGTAGAAACTTTGCATGTACACGGTTGAATATGCGTCCACTATCCTTATCCTTGATGGTGTAGGCGTCAGGTTAGGTTTTCTCTATGATCTCAAAGGGGTCTACCCATAGCTTGTCTAGTTTGTGGGATCTACCTGCTCCTCTGGTATCGCAGTATGTGACCCCCTCCCCTACCTCAAAAGAGGGCAATGGGGCCCTATTAGCAGAGTCCCTTTCAAATCTGGCTTGAGTCTTGATAGCTGTGTTACTAAAATCAGGTGCCTGCAATTTGATGAGGGTGTTGGCCAGTTGTCCTAGGTACTGATTGTAGGAAAGTTTCCCAGGATCACCTGTGGCCAAGTATAGGACAGGCGGAATGGCAGGGTATAAACCTTACATCATTTGAAAAGGGGACACACCAGTGGTGAAATGCAACAAAACGTTCTATGCAAACACCGCTGCTCCTAAGTATGTTTCCCAAGAGGATGTACATGATGAAGCTAATTTCCGGAGGATCTGGGTTAGGGTACCATTGACACGTTCCACCATCCCATTGGTTTCAGGGTGGTATGGAGTGGAGAGTACTCTGCGGACTCCCATGAGGTTGTTCACTCTCAATATTACTGAGGCTGTAAAGTTGGTCCCGTTATCTGAGAGTAGGAACTGGGGGCAGCCATGGCAAAGTATAATGGCATCCAAGACAAATTTGGCAGTAAAAGGGGCATCTACTTTCCTTAGAGGCTGGGCTTCCACCCACTTAGTTAGGTGATCTATAGCCACTATCACATAACAAAAGCCAGGGCCGCTATGTGGGAGTGGTCCCACTACGTCCATTGACACAGTATGCCAGGCAAAATGGGGTTTTGCCATTTGGTAAGTTGTGCTTTTTTGTAGTGGCTTATTCCCTTGGCACTTGATGCAGCAGTCAATTGTCTCCTGAATGTTGAAATTCATTGCCTCCCAGAAGTAGGTGCAAGACATGATTTCTTTGGTCTTCCAAAAGGCACCATGACCCGTTGCCTTATGAGTGGTTGTAACAATGCTAGTCCTTTCAGAGGGAGGAGGGAATATGTGCTCCTTACCATCCACTAGCTTGTACAGCACATCATTGTGTAGTGCTGTATCCTTCTGAAGGTCCTGTAGGATATGCTGTACTTTCTTGGGCTTGTTGCTAAACTTACCAGTCATTGTTTTCTGGTACAGCTAATCTGCTAATGGGCTCACCAGGGCCACAGTGGGTAAACGGGATAGGCCTTCTGCGTTCTGGTGCTTGCTGCCAGGGCAGTGAAGAATCTTGTAGTCCAAGGCCTGTAGTTTCAACGCCCATCAAGCAAGTTGGCCTTCTGGTTCCTTGAGGCTCTGGAGCCAAGCTAGGGACGTGTGGTATGTGACCACTGTGAACCATACGCCATGGATGTAGACCCAAAACTGTTTGCATGCGTAGATGACTGCCAGGCATTTGTGCTCTGTCACCGTATAGTTGCGTTTGTGGACGTTTAGTGTCCTACTGGAATAGGCCACAGGGTGTTTGAGTCCCTTGTTGTCAAGTTGGGATAATACAGCCCCAACTGCAGTAAGTGAGGCATTGGTATGGATCACAAATGGTCTGTCAAAGTCTAGTACATCAGAACAGGTTTGCTTGACAAGGCCAAGTGTAACTTGTCAAAGGCTCCTTGGCATTGTTTACTCCATACAAAGTTGACTCCCAATTTCAGCAAGTGAAAGAGAGGTTCTCCAATTGCTGCAAAGCAGGGGATAAAACATCAATAATAATCAACTATTCCTAAGAATACTTATACATCACATTTTGACTCAGGTTGCTTCATCTTAGATATGGCTTTGGTTTTTGCAGATTGGGGATATAGGCCGTGGCTATCTATAATAAAAGCCCAGGTATTCCAACTGGTCCTTGAAAACTGGCATTTGCGCGGCTTTATCTTAATATTGGCAGCTGCTAGCCTCTTGAAAACCTCTTCCAAGTGAGCTAGATGCTCAGTGAAGGTCCTGGAGAAAACATTGATGTTGTTCAAGTATACTAGGACACAGGAGAGTTTAAGGTTGCCAAGGATGGTGTCCATTGCATGCTGAAAGGTTACAGGAGCATTGCACAGCCCTTGCAGCATCCTTGGTGATTGGAATAGTCCTTGTGAGGTTATGATGGCGCATTTTTCTTGTTCTTCAGGGGGTAGTTCAATTTGCCAGTAGCCTGATATGAGGTCCATGGTAGAGAAGTACTTGGCACTCCTGAGGGGGTCTATTGCATCATCTATGTGAGGTAAGGGGTAGGAGTCCTTTTTGGTGACCTTGTTGAGGCGTCAATAGTTGATAACAACTTGGTTAGAGCCATCTTTCTTCTTGACAATCAGGATATAAGATGCCCAAGGACTTTTGGACAGAACTAACATGCCTTGTTTCAGCAGTTTACTGACTTCTTCTGAGACAACTTCTTTGTTTGCTTTTGATTGTTGTATGGGGGGCATGCGGATTGCAGGAGTGGTTCCTGTATTGATGTGATGGGTTACTCCTTCAGCACAACCCAGATCATGATTGCTTTCTGCAAAGATTGAGCAGTACTTTTCAAACACTGAAGATACCCGAGCTTGCTCCTCAGGACTAAGGGAGGAAAGGTCAGCTAAGGGGGTAGTCAGATGGACTGCTGGTCCAGGTTTGTCCAGTATACCCATTTCCTTGAATGTATCAAATCCCTTAACCTTGGATAGTTCCTCTGTGGGGAAGAAGTGTAAGAAGCCTACCACTTGTTCTTTCTTGATAGAAAGTGTCTTCTTTGTGAGGTTGGCCAAAAGAATGTGTATCTCCTGCTGGCCTGGGGTAAAAATTCCCGGCGCAATGCACGGCTTGAAGCAAGAACGGCCCCAGGGTTTGATGACCTCCGCATATAGCCCTTCAGGGATAACCACAGACAACCCAGTCTCTTCAATCTTCTGGTGTCCAGGCTCCAGGGAAAAGGCGGACCTTGTCCTTAGCAGAATACCCTTATGTTCCAGGATCTGTATAGGAGGTTTACGCCTGTGTTTTCTTGCAAATTTGTATTCTACGGGGACAATTCTATTGGCGTAAGCCAGATTGACAAATTTGCAGGGCCTGAGAGCGGTGTCTTTACTTTCTTTACTGAAGAACAAGGGTAAGGTCTGACCAAGGATTTCAAAGGTGGAAAGGCCCCAATGTGTCATGGCACCATATTTCACCAGGAAGGAGGTGCCTATGAGAAAATTGTAGGTGTCATTTGGCAAAACAACTGCAGGGGCAGACACTGCAATAGAGTCAAATTGCATAAGTAGTGCGCTGTATGCTCCCACAGAGTATGTGGGTTCCTTGCCAGCTGTACCAAAGGGTGATCTATAGTCCACATCTGGGGCTATACCCAATTTCTTCACCATCTTAGTGGAGATGATATTAAATGGAGCGCCACTATCCACTATGGCTCAAATGTGATGTTTGTTAACCAATATGTCAATGTAGATACAATCAATGTAAGAGTCATTGAGGCTTTTAAATATGTGTATACCATTCTCCTCATTTCTCTCCAAGGTGCAGAGCAAAATTTTGAAGACATTGGGGTATGCGGACTTAAGTTCCTCCAGGGGGAAAGCTACTTGGTTTGACTTTAAGTTTGGGGTGTTGTTGGAGCATGGTGAGTGACAATTTTCCCTGGCATCCTGTAACTGGGCTGCATATGGCTTCAAGACTTCAGCCAGGGCGGCCTCTTCTTGCTTGAATTTGCTTTGGGATTGGGTAGTCACTGCATACAGGTTGTTGGCTAAAATCTTATGGATTGTGTCTTTGTGTAGCTCATCAGGACAGTGGTCTTTGGGGCCAGGTTCAATGGGAACGTTGAGGGATTTGGCGGAGGTAGAATTTCCCTCTTCTACTCCACCTTGGCTTTTTCCTTGGTTGTGCTAGCAGAATGGATTTGTACCACATGCACCTTCTTGGAGTTGGTTGGACACTTTGATTTCCAGTGTCTTGCTGTGTTACAGGCAATGCAGTAAGGACCCTTTACGTCAGGAAGGTGTACAGAGGACTTTGTGGGGTCCTCTTTCTGGAAGCGTGGTTTCTTGTAGGTTGGCTTAGGCTGCTTGGACTTGGATTGGTTGGGAGGACCAAATGTTTTGGCATGACTACAGAGGAAGTCCACAATTTCTGACACATCCTTTCCTTTGGTGTAGGCAGGGTCTATTGCTCTATGAAGCTCTTTGTACAGGTGAGTGGCCTGCTTCATTGCAGCACAGATATTAAAGGTGGAGACCATACCAGAGCCAAGGGGCACCAGCGCATCATGGTAGAATTGTTCTGCAAATTCCTGCAGAGTTTTGCCTGGAGCAAACTTTATGGCTCCAAACTTGGACTTTCTGGTGAAGAGGATATTCTCTCTACTAAACTCCTCCAGCATGGCTTGTCTAGCCTTTTGTTATATCCAGTCAGTTGCAGGTAGGCGTGGCATCACTAAGTTGACGCTGATTGCGTCTAGTGTGGTGATGAGTGTGGTTGCTTTTTGGTGGTTGCTAGCGCCCCTCATTGCCATCTCAAAAAGTCTCAGGAAGGAATGTATGTTGCCTTGTTTATCAAATTTTGGGAGGTTCAGAGGTTTGAATTGTTTGTTCACAGCTGTAGGCTTGGTGGGCTGGCAGGGGGAGGCGGTTGACTGCCTACCTGCTGTATAGCTACGCCTAGCCCTAGGCTGTCAGGGACCCACTTTGAGGGTAACAAGCCCCCAAGTTGGTGAGCCAAGGCCCCTAAATTAAGCTCTGCAATAGCTGAACCAGTGGGCACAGTGATCATGGCAAGATGGCCTAAGTGACCAAAGTATGCAAATCTTCCCATTGGGGAGCTGAAACAACCCAAAAAAATAGTATCTTATCATGTACAACAACAGATAGAATGAAGTGTGAGGCCGTATCAATGAGGGTTTAGCAGGTGGAGGAGTAGAATGGCGGCCATAGTGAAACTTTCTTCCCTAATGACCAGAAGGATACTTGAACCATCCATTGGCCAAGGACTTCTTCTGATGAGCATCATTGGGTGAGGAGTTTTGCCAGTCAATAGTGGGAGTGGGATTCTCAAGACCTTTTACTGTTGTAAAAGGGAGATTAGAAACCACCACAGGAAATAAATTCCCTTCATGGCTTCAAATAAGTTACTAAGAAATAGATGTGGCAAGATAGGATAAGAAATATTATTTATTGTTGGAACAACTAAGTTTGATAAAGTTGTTACACTTAAATAGCCTAAAAATAGAGGCTGGGTAATTTAAGGGAATAGTGGGGGAGATGAGAGGGCTTTTCCAATAATTTGCATAGATATTATGGCTGAAATTAATACCTGGAATAGATGGGCATGAATTCTTGACTATATATGTAATATAAACATATTTTTAACAGAGGCAGAGTAAAGATAAGCCACAAGATCTTGGTAATTAAAGCAGTCTGCATAAGGAACATCAAGTGAATTGAAGAACAGAGCCTTGGTTTCATCTTCTTCTGATAGATCTGTGGACGTCAAGATGATCCAACACAGCCAATCAGTTGCCGAGCGGTAAGTGACGTTATTGCTTGATTTACTAACCTTTTTGAACTTGATTTGAGGTGCAAGAGCAAAAATCAATTCAATATAATGTTTATAAATAGCTAAAGTAAGTTGACTAGTTGATTTTAAACTAACAATTGGTGTTTTTTGAAGGTTTTGGGTTCAATTCCTGTTCCAATAACCATATCAAACAAATTGGTGCTTGAAACTTAGTGGCTGTGTTGTGGTTTCTGTGCTATATTGTTACTGTTATCAATATAATTAAAGGAGTCAGGGAGGGAATCCCTGACATAGGCATGGCCTTTGGCGTGAAAGGCTCTCTAGAGGAAAGGGTTGTGAATACCTCAGGAATCCCCCTGTTTGGTTGTTCCCCTTCCTCCTCAGAGGTGTCAGCGGCGTCTTCATAGTGGTCTGTACGCATTGAGGATGATGTTGCTGGATGCTTGAGATGCATTTGCAGCCTTTTGTTTCTAGTAGCTGGATCTGAGCCTCCATTCTATCCAGGCAGTTGTGGACATTACTGTTGTCTATCTGCAGGCCTCTTTGGCAGAGCTCAGACTCTACGCTCATGGTGGTTTTAGAAAGGCGTGACACGGCGTCTCTCAGGGTTGTCTGTTCCATTTGCAGAGCCATTATGGTTTCATGCAGTCTAGCAAACTCCTCTTTGTATCCATTGATTGTGTTCTCCAAGGTTGCTACTCTGGTCTCTAGTGTTTAAATCTTTGCACTGTATGGGCAAGGTAGCAGCTTTGGCGTAGATGAGCAGGATACCTTCACTTGGCTGTTGACTTTTGCTTCTATTCTCTGGAAGTTGTCCAGAACGTATTTTTTGAACTGGTGAAGTTGTGAGCCAAGCTGCTCTACTTCCTTGTCCAGGGCAATCACGTTCTGGTCTATGGTGGCTATGTTGTCTGCCATTCTCACGCTGAACTTGTCTGAATCAGCACAGAACTTTTGGATGTCCTGCAGCCATGCCAGAGAGGCTCCACGTGCATCCATTGCTTAATGGACCATGGCTCTGAACTTTGTGTTTAATATGTCAATCAGTTCATCAATACGTGCATGCACATTCCCCCCATGGACTGATTAGCCAGGACCACGGCACACATCTCCAAAAAGGAGGTGTTGGCCGTGGCCCATTGCTCAGCCCAGTTGCGGCAACAGGAGAGGAGGGCGTTGCCCAGGGACAAAAGCTCAATATCATGGTGGGCGGCAACTAGCTAGAGTTGTTTCACATAGGACTGGACAAAGCCAGCAAGGTACTCCACAATGTGATCTCTACCAGCAAGGCACTCCTGAAGAGCCTGGAATTATGTGTTACAGTAGAGCCAGTAGAGTTGCCAGCAAGTTTCCTGGTCCCAGTAGTGGAAGAATATGCTTAGATTCTGGTCAGGGCAATCAGAGGAACGGAGGTGGAACCCATGAAGTAAAGCCTTGGCAAGCTTGACAATCTGTGTGCAATTGTATGAACCAACCAAGGCGGGACCCTCAGGAACAGAGGGCAACAGGGCCACAACCAAAGGGACAGTTTCTGGAGGGTGAACAACCACAGGGTTGCTCACAGAAAAGACAGGAGCACTCTCACTGTCTGATGATTCTATCTTGTACCCATGCTTGTCAATAAAGCTGGGCAGAGGCGGGGCCAAGGACAATCCTTGGCAGGTGGGGGCAGTTTCCTGTGGCATTGGCAGAGGCTCAATTTTGAGTGAGCACCAATGTTGAGCAACTTGTGTTATTGCTGGTATGTTCAAAGCTACAGATAGATGTTAGCCTTGCCAATGTACTCTATCTAATCCTATGCAAGAGCACTACAAACTACAATAGAATAGAACTTTGAAGATAATTACGTTTATTGAAGCTGGAGTACAATCTAGCCAGCAGCTACAATCTATCTAGGTGTAACTAAGAACTTGTTGTCATCCTTTCAGGTTTCTGTATCAATATATACTGCAACAACCCTTGTTCTTGTCCTTTCAGACATTTCTCAGTGGCTATCTTTGCAATGGGTCCATCTTTGCTGGCTGTGCCTATCCTGATTGGCTGTCCTTGGCACGTGTGTTGCTACTGGCCTTTGCAGGCAAACATGGAACTTCTGCTACAGCCTACACTCTTCTTTAGCTAGCCTACTGTCTTTTATTGATTGGCTGTATCTTACATGCCTATTATTGTGCTGGTAAACTACGCTGTATTTAGTTGACGCTTATAAATGGTCCTTAATCTGTCTTCCAACATTGGAAGGTGGAATTCTGGTATTCCATTTGTAGGGCTTAATCAGTGATCCTTTTCTGGATGGTGAATCCTCTGCTTATTAATACAACAGGTTGAATTAGGGATTATATGCCGTATAATAGCAGACTCAATCCAGTATTGACCTTTAAATTATCTGCAATGTAATGCTGACCCAAACCAATAAGAAACCTGATTATATGGCGTGTAGCTCTGACCTAAACTTGGTATTGCCTGATCTTTTGCATATCACTTGTTTGATATGAGCATAAAAGCCCATTGGGCAGTGTGGGGCTGGGTTGATACAATGTCTAGTAGGGTGGATTGGGAGGTGAGTGATAGATAATCTTTAGGTTATACAGTCTAGAATCAATGATAATCACTATGTTGGCTAACATTTATATGGTGTATAATTGTTACATCAATTATAATAAAGCAAATAATATACAGTGTGTAATCAGTACACATTGGAATGATGATCAGTGATAATATGGTGTATAATTGCAACATCTATCATAATAAACTAACAATTAAACAGCGTGTAACTGTCATATCTATTATAATATATTAGTGATTATATGGTGTATAACTACTACACTTGATTAAATGATAAACAAGTAATAATACGGTGTGTAACTGATTAAGATCTGAGTGTGATGATTAGCCTGATCAGTTGTGGTCAATCAGCCTAATCTCACAACCTCTGTTTTAGACACCTCAAGGAGAAACTCACAACAGCTCCCATCCTACAATACCCCAAATGTGACGGGGAATACCAAATGGAAACTGACGCCTCAGATGCATCCATCAGGGGAGTACTACAAATCAAAAATAATGATGGTGACTTCCTGCCTGTAGCTTATAAATTGTGAAGATTGACAGATGGCAACTGTTGATACCTATCCACAACAAAGAACTGTTGTCTATTGTGCACTGTCTAGTCAAATAGTGCTGTTACCTAGAATAGCAGGAAGAATTCACAGCATTAACCAATCACAAGTTGCTCATTTATTTTAAGACTCAAGCAAATATGTTGCGCCGCCAAGCCCTGTGGATGGAGCTATTGGAGAGATTTAACATGCTCATCCAGTACAACCCTGGGGCTGAGCTCTCCATGGCAGACACCCTGTCCCGCCTATATGTTTGTGCTTCAAGAGGAGAGAATGGGCTTGACCCAGACTGACCTCTCCTAGTACTACAAACAAAGGACAAAGGTTCCCCCCTGGCACAACCAACATAACAAAGGAAACAGTCATCAAAAATGAGCACCTATTTGCTGACGTATATGGGACCCTACACAGAAAAATGTCTGACGGCACAACCATTCCTTACAATCCCACGCATCAGCAAGTTGACACTATCCTACACTATCACAGGGACCTCAGACACACCAAAAGTTGAAACCTATATGAGTTCCTTAAACATAAGGCCTGGTGGCCAACCCTGCATTGTGACGTTCAGGAAGTTCTAGACCAATGTGAGGTATGCAAAAAAATTTCCAAAAGCAAAACTCCTCCAAAGTCAGTACTTCCCATCTGCACACAACTACCTTTCAAAGTATGGGCTCTTGACATCGTTGGCCCCATGCCAGGAAAACACAATGACAAGAAATACATCATCACTGCCATTGACTTTGCTACAAGATGGCCAGTAGCCCAAGCAATAAAGACACACACTGGCAATGATGTATAACAATTTATTGGCAAGGAGATAATCAGCAAGTTGGGAAAACCATATCTCCTGATAATCAATGGAGGGAAAGAATTGACCTCCAAAACCACCAATGTATACCTTGAAAAAATGGGGTCAAACACACTGTAACAACGCCATACCACCCACAGGCCAATGGACATGTAGAGCGGCTAAATGGCAGCCTTGTGCAAGCCTTATCCAAGCTCACCGCTGGGAGACCTGAAGACTGGTATAAGCAGCTATTGACTGCACTACTTGTGTGCCAAACCCAAGTGAACAGATCCACTGGAAAAAGCCCTTTTGAGTTGGTATACGGCACACAGCCAAATATCATCCAAGCATTAACAGGACTCAAACTGGAAATCCCAAGTGAAGTCCCCTGCGCTCAGACCCTCAAGTTATAGAGGCTAACAGCAAACAAACAGAAAAGGAAAATGAACTTCTGCAAAAAACTTTTATCCCCATCCGCAATAGACATGAGGTTGGGGACAAAGTTTGGGTCATGAATGTTGACAAGAGCAAGCTACAACCCAAGAAAGTGGGGCCAGCAATCATTCTGAAGATAAACAACAATAACACATACCTTGTGCAAGGGCTTGGAAAACATAAGCAAGACAAGACCCTACACCATGATTGCCTACAACCCTGCAAAGCAAGACAAAAGCAGTGAGAAACTGCCCTGCCCACCACAGAACAGCAACTAGTTCAATACGGCGCCCAGGCTCCTGACGGCCTCCCTGACAACCTGCCCCCAGAGGAGGCTGACCTTTAGTTGGGGGGGTTGAAACCGCAGGCTTGACCCACCAGCAAGGTTCCAACCAAGCAGGTTTGTGACCCGCAATCTGATTATCCGGTCACTTGAAGCCAGACTAGGAAGTCAACTTGGATTATCAAATCCAACAACATGAACAGATGATAATACTTTATGGTGGATACCTTGTTTTGGCACTTGACTCATTATCAGGATCAATCCACCCCCTTCATCATCCAGCTGTGTGATCATCAATCATGTTCCTGTTATCCTTGATTCACATGAACTATATAATCACTATCTCACAATAAAGATTATTATCCATCTTCTAAATATTTTTCACCATGTAACTCTGCTAAAACAGCACAGCTACAACATAAGCTAGACCTACCCCCCTCCTGGAAGATTCATGATGTGTTCCACTGCTCCCTGTTGTTCAAACAAGATGGGAATTTTCTCCCCCACTAATGGATTAAGACAGCCCCCCCACCCATCCAAACAGGCTGCTCTGAGGAATATGAAGTTGAATACATACATGGCAACTAAACTCACTACTAAAAATCCCAGTATTACGTCAAGTGGAAAGGATACCCACTAGAAGAAAGTACTTGTGAACTGCTGAGCAACCTGACTAATGCCCAAGAAGCTGTCCAACTCTACCTGTACAAGAAGAATCAGAAGGGAGGGCCCTCAGGGGAAGAAGGGGATGGTGTCAGGATTGACAATTCTTCCTTTCTGGAAACCTGGACCCAGAAGCAGGAATCAAACCCCAACCCTGGATTTCTTTGAGCCGCTGGGCTTGTGGACTGTGGGACTTCCCGCCTGCGTTTTTCTGGGATCAAGTCCCCACAATCTGAATTCAAGAAGGTTGACCCATGCAGTAAAAAGAGCCAAACCAAAGAAACCATTGCACCAAATGGAGGATGAATCACAGCACCTAAAGGAGGTACTGATTTGGCAACTATTAGCTTCATAAACTTGAAGTCTACACCAGCAACCAATCAAGAGCTAACACAGGAAAGAGGCACAGGCCTGCAGCCCGTTCCCATGACCTCAACACTAAAGCAAGATAATCAGGTAGCCAAATCAAGATTCTTTACCAATGAAAGAACTCCCAGGCTGAGTGCCATTTTGCCGCCTTTGGACCCAAGCACTCATTTTCCCCAGCCCTGCCCTTCCCAATGCCTTGATGAACCCCCCCATGGAAAATATTAAGTTTGGAAGTGGGGTACTATATAGACCCAAAAACCCTGCTCTCAAAACTTTTTGCCATTTTTGAATAAATATTATTTAATTTGGCTCATACAGCTATTGCCTTATTTTGTATTTGCTGCCTACCAATTCAGTTTGAGATCTCCTGGACTGCCTGCCCCACTGCCTACTGTTTTCTGTCCTCCTGGTGTACCCTTTAGATCCGTCCACTTTACCAACTACCCTCTGAAGTCTTAATACAAGGAATACACCCTGGAAAAGATACTTGAACTCAATCCCCTGGCCTGCATAAAATCTGTAGTTAGATACAACCAGCAAGGCCTGTGTATATTTTCAACACTAAGTTTTTCAGAGGGAAATTCAATTACCTCCCTGCTTACAACCTTTCCATGGAACCACCTGTGACCCCAAAACCTATGCCTGCTTCTTTGCCCAACCTCCCAATTGATTATTCTGGCAAGCTATTTTGGATTGTGTACATCACCCTCACAGGGGTAATTGACACTATACTTCCAGCCGCTGGCCCGTGGTCTTGGGTGGGGAAGTCTGCCTCCTACCTTTTAAAGGTAGCATTCCTCTTGTGGTGGGCATTGCCGCAAAAAGTCTGGCCCAAGTTACTCCTGAAAACAATGGGCCGGCCGCCCAAGACTGAATCCCTGACATTCACAACCTACCTAAAACAAAAATTCCCCCTAAGAAAGGACAGAGTACAGGCTTTATGTCTACTCCCCATCAAGAAACTTTCCTGCCGATCCCTGAGGGGGACATCCCTGACAGGTATGTTATTTACCAAGACCAGCTAGTCCTTACAAGTGTGTATAATTGGCTCTGCCTTGGGCAGTGTGATGCCAGTGTCACCCCTTTCCAGTCAGTTCTTTCACAATGTATGCTCAATCTTCAGCTGGAATCCTTTGCAGGTGGAGTCAAAGGAGCCAACATTGTCAGTTGGCTTCAATCCACCAAGACCTGCCTTTGTATCTGCCAGGTTCCTGAACCCATGTGGGTTGCCACTGCGTCTGGGCGCCTCACGGGGCCTGCCGCTGTGTGGTTATTCAACTGGGCCAGCCAAGAAATTGAGGTCATCTGGACAGCATTCAGGGACGCTGCAAAGTCCCGCTAAAGAGAAACCTTCTTGCCTATTGTGGTGGGAATTCCCCTTCTGGCAATCAAGCAGACTGGTTCCGTTCCCAAATACCTTGCTGCCTGGCAGCAAGCTCTTGCCGCGCCCCTGAAGCTGTAACTGACAAGAATGCCATGCAGCTGACCCTAATAGTCAATGGGCTCAAGCCCCATATCTGTAAGTGGGTCCTTGTGGGTTGTTGCACCTCCATCAATGACTGTTACAAGGCCATTGTGGAGGCCAACAATCAGGCTTTGATGGACTTCTGCCATACTAGTGACGCTCCACCTCAACCTTGTGCAACACCTGGCAGTGGCCACAACCAAGTAGGTAACGCCAGCCCTGCCAGCAGGAGAATGTAATCAAACGCCCTGAAAGGGGGATCTCCAGCTAGCACAAATTGAGGACCAGGGAAAATCCTGGGGGTTGTAGTTACAAGAGGTTCTACAACCCCACTTGACCCTCCCTCTCAGTCCCTGCTTGCAAAGAACCCCTGCAACTACAGTGTACACAAGGTCAAAACCCTTAACATCTTCCAGGTCCATAGTGACAACCCCGTACTTCAAGAAAGCCACTCTTCAAATAAAGTCACCTACTTAACCTATCCCTTCCGTTTTTGTGGGAATACCCACAAACTATTGGTAGATACTGGGACCAACCACATCATAGTGGACCAGGCGTTTGCTGACTCCCAACAATTGGACCAAGCACCTAGCAGGCTCAAGGCAGTACAAGTAGCTGACTCCTGTAGAGTTAAAATTACCCATGAGATGGTACCCTTCTCTGTAATAATGGGGAACGCCCAGGTTAAGCTCTCTGGACCAATCATGGCAGGGCTCAGCCACAACGTAATTGCCGGCCTCAAATGGCTTTGGCACAATTGTCCCTAATTGACTGGGATACCTCTATCATCAACCTCAATATAAATGGGGTAGGCTTCAAGATCTATCCTATTGAAATAATCAAGCTACTCCACAATACTGTGTTTGTTAGAATAACAGAAACAAGCTCATATGACTTCAAGGGGAGGAAACTAGACTTCAATTAATGTTTAGTCAAAGTTATCCGCGTGGAACCACCTGCGTCCCCTCCCTTGACCATTTCACCCCCACCAGTGCTTGCTGTACTCCTCAAGGATTGCAAGGACATCTTTAGCAAAACACTGGACCAACTACCTCCCACTTGAGAGATCCAGCACACTGTACAACTCCAAGGGCCGCTACCTAAGGCATGCCCCTTACATTGTCTTATGCCCAAAGAAGATGTGACCCTCTGCCAGCACCTTGTGGACGCGCTTGACAAGGGCTTCATTTGCCCTTTGCTCTCTTCAAACGGGGCAGCTGTCTTCTTCATAGCCAAGAAGGACGGGTCCCTTTTCCTGGTCATAGATTATTGCGCCTTGAATGAGGTGACTGTTAAGAATAAGTACCCTCTGCTGTTGATTGACAACCTGTTTGACATGCTCACAGGTGTGAAGGTTTTTAGTAAGATTGATCTCACCGCAGGGTACAACCAGGTCTGCATTGCACCAGGGGATGAGGCAAAAAACTGCCTTCTGCACACGCTACAGGTTGTTTGAGTGTCAAGTCATGAACTTTGGAATGACCAACGCTCCTTCCACCTTCTCCATGTTGATGAACAAAGCATTTGAGGAACTGATTAGAAAATGTGTTTTTTTGTACCTTGACAACATTATTGTCTTCAGTCAAGATCAAACCACACACCTCCGACACCTCTGTGCTGCCCTTGACACCCTTCAGAAAACCAGCTAAAAGCTAAACCCTCCAAATGTGAGTTCCTCAAGTCATAGTTGTTGTTCCTTGGGCACATCATCTCTGCCCAAGGGATAAAGCCCAACCCTGCCAAAATCAAGGCAATTGCCAGCATGCTGCCTTCCACTGATGTGGGCAAGGTGTGTACCTTCTTAGGCATGGTTGCCTACATGCACAAGTTCATTCCCAATTGCAGGGAACTAATTGCACCTCTCACCAAACTCCTCAACACCAAACAGCGCTTCCATTGGACCCCTTCCAGAGATCAAGCCTTTGAGATGTTGAAGCAGAGATCTACAACAGCACCTGTACTGCAGTTCCCCAACCAAAACCGCCAGTACAAACTTGATACTGACGCCTCTGACAGGGTCATAGGGGGTGTGCTACAGGTGGAAACCGGCAATGTTGCCTTCCTCCCTGGCATATGAGTCCAGGAAGCTTACCAACTTGGAAAAATGTTACCCCATTCATGATAAAGAATTAGCAGCAATTGTGCACTGTGTCAAGAAGTGGCGCTGTTACCTGGAAGGGACCACCTTTCCACCCTGCGTCCTGACAGACCACAAGTCACTCCAGTACTTCAATACACAGTCCCACTTGACATGCCGCCAAGCAGGCTGGGTTGAGCGCCTATCCCCCTATCAGCTGCGCATTGAGTACAAGCCTGGGAAGGAACTTGTCACAGCTGATGCCCTCTCATGCCTCTACGTAGCATCCAACACCAGGGATGACAGCTTGGACCCAGATTGGCCAATGTTATACTTCTGCCCTGAAGTAACTTGTTATGAAGTCCTTAACTCAATAATCATCTCCAAGCTGAAGGACAACAAAAGTCATTTCACCACAGATGCTGGCACGTCTGCCGCCAGGCAGAGACAGGTGAGAAGATGCCTTACATCCTCACCACACAACAAGGTGACACCATACTGTTTACCACCAAACCCTGGGTCACATCAGAGGACTTAACCTCTTTGAGATCATGAAACAGAAGGTTTGGTGGCCGTGTATGTGTCAAGACATCTTGGATCTCCTCAAACCATGTCTGCTGTACAAAAAGAATATGTCTAAACCTGCACCCCCAAAGTCTGTCCTGCCCATCAAAGCAATGGAACCCTTCAAACGGTGGGTCCTTGACATTGTGGGACCCCTCCCCCAAAGACAGACTGGGAAATAAATACATCATAACTAAGATTGACTACTTCACCTGATGGCCAGTGGCCTGGGTGACAACTAACCACACCACCACCACCATCACCTGCTTCATTGACAAGGAAATTGTGGTCCACTTTGGGCAGCCCAAAAGCCTCATCACAGATGGTGGCCCCAAACTTGTTGGGTATGTCATGAAGGTGTACTGCGCCAAGAATGCACTCCAACGGATAGTCACAATCCCATACCATCCACAAGCCAATGGACGTGTAGAGCAATTAAATGGCTCACTGGTTCAATTGATTGCCAAGCTCTCACAGGAACACCCCAATACCACATGGACTGAACACCTGCCTACCCTCTACTTATTTTATGAGCAAGGATTAACAGAGGCACCAGGTTCAGCTCCAGCGCCCTGGCCTTTGGAACGCCTGAAAGTTTGACAGGAGTTGAACAAGTGAAGTTACGGTCTACAGTTCCCAGAAAACCTCCCCTGTTGACAACTCCATCCCTGAACCAATAGCGTGCCAAGGCCCAAGAGATTGAACAAAACAAATTGAAGGAGAGACAAAGTACCTCGGGGCAAGATATGCCCCAAATTAGAACCCAATCACCTAGGGCCCTTCAAGATAGCCACGGTCTATGACAATCACACCTCCTAACTCAAAGATGCCCAAGGGAATACCAAGAAACTCCATCATGATTGCTTGTGCCCCTGCTGCGCTATCCCCACACAAAGGTTGTTTGTGAAGACCTTCCCAGATCTCCTGCAGACTCTAATCCTGGTGTCTGACAACAAACAGGGGGCAAGGGGGGTGTTGCAACTTAGTGGTCAAACTTGCCTGCTAATGTATCTTACAATACACAGGAGGAGCTCAATGAGTCATCCCTTGACGTGTCTAGCAGCATGAACCAATCTGATGGCAATGTTAAATGGCAGACACTTCCTCCTAATTAGGAGCACTACTAATTTGACTTGCTGATCCCCACACAAGTTATTCCTTGGCTTCAAACCTTACATGGAGCACACCAATATGCCACCCCCTTGTAGCCTTGTGGCTTTCCCCATATGGTATATTAATTGCAATATTCTAAAATAAACAATACCTTATTCTATTCACTCTTGTCCTTTATATTGGACTGTTGTCTTCCCCAACTCAAATACTGAATCCTCATTGGTTCAGTTGTAACACAGTGGTGATCTTATCCAGGGCTAAGGTTAGATATATATGTACCTCTCAACCCATCTATTTGCCTGTAGATTATTCAGCTTCATGCCTGGTAGCTCTTTTGGAGATGTTCAAGTTGTTGCCGGCAGTAGTCAGAACTTTCCCCATCTGTGATGGGGGCTTGCATACAAAAGCTTCCTTATAGTTTCCTTCTCATTTCACTCTGCAATATCTTTAAGCACTAGGGGTTTTATTTATTGTGCAACCTGCAGCAGATGGCAACCATTTTGCCACTAGCAATGCATTTTTTCAAAATTGACTTTTCTGACTTGGGCACATTATAGAGATATGTCTACTCTGGCTACTATCTCCCAGTTTATAGGGAGGACCTGCTTCAGCAATATAGGGCAGCTGATATATCACTCCTAAACCTTGCACTGCAGCATGATTCTATATGCAGTATTTTCAAAGCTGGGGGATTGGGGAAACTTCAGGATGAAACAAAGTTAACTCTGCCAAGGCAGAGCTAACCCGGGTTGGTACCACTTGGGTTGGCTTAAGGTCTGGTACCACATTATATTTGTTACATTCTGCCAAGAAAGCTTGTGCTGGGATGAGCTCCTTAGTTTATCTAACCAGGTGAGGATACTCCTGCATGCCTCTATAGATCATGGGCCAGTACCCCCTTGGCTTTAAATATCTAACCCAGCCTCTGGCTCAGCCATGCTCAGCACCCAGCAATAGGATAAACCAGTACTGGGCTTCAGATGTACAGAGGTATAGAGTATACCTGCCTGTGATCCTACTACTGCTTATCAGGGGGTCCTACTTGAAGAGGGCAGTTAAAATTTAATCTTCCCGGGTTAAGAATAGCAATTTGAACCATGCTTTAAAAAGATTCACAGGTATACATTCCAGTTTACAACCCCATTCCTGGGCAGATGTGCTTGGGTACAATAAACAACCCCTATCCATCAGACGGAGCATTTAAACAGCACCAAAAGTTTGAATTACCCCTGAATCAATCCAGGGTTACAGATTGAGGGATCAACTGGATCATCTAACCAATCTAGATCATGGGGCTTGAGATGCTCACCCGCTAACTTAACTTCAAATATTAACCAGCCCCAAAATACAATTAATAGAGGGTAATCATAGGGTTAAAATCAGCCTGACTGGGGCAGGTGAAAACACTGGTGCCTTCATCTCAATCAACCATCCAGCTCCCAGCCAGACCTGTTAAAGGTGTTGTAACTGTGCTGTGTTAGCAGAGCCACACAGAAAATTTCTCAGGAGCTAGATCATGTCTTTATTGGGTATGGGAGATTTCATAGTGTAAGCAGATCTCTCAGGAGGAGTAAGATCCCTGCTAATGGATTGTTTGGATGAGTAGGGGGTGATGTGATCCTGCTGATGACCTGGGCTCTAGATCCAGTGTGCCCCTGGATCTTGGATCAAGGCTGGTCTAAGCTCCCCCATTTAAAAACCCAAGCTGACCTCCACTTTTGGCTACAGGTGTCAGGATAGCTGATTCAAGGGCCGAGGGGCTGTCTATGCAAAGCTGTACTATGGATTGACCCCAAAGTCTTGACAAAGCCTTGTTTCTGGAACTTCACAATCCTACAGTGGTTTACTGGAGAGAGTTTGGGATATGCTGAGCCATATGAGATAGATGCTGGTTCAAAGGTTCAGGTGATCCTAAGGTAAACTTTATTGTTCCATTAGGGTTCAAGGGCATGCAGTCCAGGTAGGACAGGATACAGGTCCACCAGCAGCAGCACTGTTAAGTTTAGGGTGGGGATCTGGATTAAGCTTTATACACTAGGAGTTCAGCCAAGTGTACCCTGAGCAGTGAAAGATTAAATCCTACAATACTAGATAAACATGCTATTACACTCCCTGCTGCTTCCCTATCAACCATGTAAAGTATATACTTCTTAGAAGTATATGTAATGAGATAAGGGGGAAATTAAGAAGAGAATGATGCTTTATTGATATTAGTTTAGAGAATTATATAGTATTGTGAGAAGCTGCATATTGTCCATGTATGTCATGGCAGTCATGAGGCTTTTCTAAGCAGTTTTCACTTAGGAATTGAAAGGTTTCATCCCCATGCTAGATGGGTGATTGATAAGAGTGCAACTGACTTAATGATCAGTCATGGAATTTCTTAGGGAATTATTTTCCTGAGAGGGAGAAACCATAGATGTTGTGACATCTCCCCCTGGGGTGCTGGAAGGCGGAGCCTTAGGAGCTTTCTTGAGAGTGTTGGGAATTTGGGCTTGATATTGATCCATTTTTTCATTGGGGGCAGGTAGTTACAAGCTATGTTGTGCTGTTCTTGCCTTGCATAGGCAGATTCAGTAATGGTGCATACACTTGAGTTCTATACAGGCGCAAATTCCTTTAATAAGGTAGGTGCTGTTTGGGTTGGCTTCCTTGAAAATTCCTGGTCCTCTTAGCCCTGGTTCCAATTTGTGTATATTGTGATTAACAACTAAAATCTCATCTCTGACTTGGAACCGTTTCTAACATATGGGGATTGTTTCTCTCTCAATTCTTTCCTTTTGTTTGATCTATTGGTCCTTTCTGGTGTTTGTAAGTCAGGGTCATTGTTGTCTGATACTTCCTTAGTTAGAGGTAATAGTGGTCCTGAGGTAGTGCTGACAATGGTGGGTTTATGCCCATAGACAAGTTCATATGGGCTTTTGCTTGTATTGCAGGTAACTCATGTCCTGCACACCATAAGTGCATTTTGGTAACATGTTGACCCAGGTTTTTGGATTGTTGGAAGATAACTTACTGAAAGCCTCTACAAGGAACCCTTTATTCTTTCAACTCTTCTATTTACTTGTGGGTGATAGGGGCTGGCTATGGTGTGCTTTATTATGTTCTTGGCCAGGTAGATGTTGGTGTCAATAGCTTTAAGTTTGGTGCCTTTGTCTGTGATTAGGAGTTCAGATTTTCCTAACTTAGCTATGGTTTTCTTGCCAATAAACTGTCTTACATTGTTTTCTTTGTGTTCTTTTGTGGCTTGTGCTACAAGCCACCTAGTTGCATAGTTGATAGTTGTGATAATTTAATTTTTGCCTTTGTTCTTGCCAGGCATTGGTCCCACAATATCCAGTGACCACACTTTGAAGGGCTGTGTGATTTACATTGATATTACTGACTTGGGAGATGCCTTGGAGAAGGTGTACTTTTCTAGACTTCACATTGGTCTAGTACTTTCTTGATGTTGTCCAGCATATTGGGCCACCAGTAGAGTGTCTTGAGATATTCATGCAAGTTCCTACTACAGGTGCGCCCCAGGTCTCTGTGATATCAGTGGATTGTGTCAATATTTTGTGTTGATGAGACGTAGGATACAGTATCTTCACTTGGTAGTATGTGATGTAAAGTACCATATACGTTTTTGAACAGATGTTTGTCCTTGAGGACTTTCTCTTGGATGACCATTGATGTACAAGATTGGAACCCCTCTTGGAGATTTCCCGTTATTAACATGGGCCAATTGGGGTCTCCATCAGTGCATAGGAGATTTTTACAGTATATCCTTGATATGGCATCTGCATTAAGCATTTCCTTGCCTAGTTTGTATTAAATTATCATTGGATACCTTTGTATAAGGATCATACATTCAGCTTGCTGTCTAGATAGACTTTGTTGAGTCTTAAAGAACACTAATGACTTGTGGTTAATTAGCACTTTGAATATCTGTGCACCTTTTAGGTATCATCTCTGCTTCATTAGACAGTGAATAATAGCTACCAGTTCTTTGTCAATTATTGGATATCTTTTCTCACCATCAGACAGCTTTCTTGATTCATATGTTACAGGGAGGAAGTTCTTTGATGCAGTTTAAAATTTGGAGTACTCCTCCTATTATTTAATTGGAGGCGTCAGTTTCTAGTTTGTATACTTCTTCAAAATTTGGATACTTTAAGATAGAGGAGGGGACCATACATTCTTTTAATTTCCAAAAGTGTTGATCTCTTAACGTTGTATATAGAAATCTTGTTTTCTTGCCTGTGATTGCAGATAAGGGGGAAGTCAAGGCACCCCAGTCAGGGATAGAACTTCTGATATAGTCTACCATTCCTAGGAATGTACAAAGCTTGCTCTTATTTTGCAATGCTGGTATGTCAGTTATGGCTTGTATGTTTTCTGGGTCTGACTTTACTCTGTATCTGCTGATAATGTGTCCTAAAAATGGGATTTCTGCTGAGAAAAAGTCATATTTTGAGGGTTGGCTATGAGTTGGTTATCTTGAAGGGTGCAGAGGACTAGGAGGATGTCTTTTCAGTGCTGCTCTAATATTGTGCTGTATATGATTATGTTGTCAAGGTAGATAATAGCCCTTTTCCTGATGTGTTTTTAATTTTTTGTTCATAAAGGTTACAAAGGTACTTAGTTCATTTTTCATGCCAAAGTTGAGGACCACACATTCAAACAAGCCGTATTTAGTTTGGAACAGTGTTTTAGGGATGCCTTTCAGTTTAACACAGATTTGGTGATATCCTGCTGTTAAATTAATTTTTGTGAAGAGCTGTGACCCCCTAAATCATCAAAGAGGTCATCAATCAGGGACAGGGGATACCTGTTCTGGATTGTAAGTTTTTTGAGTGCTCTGTAGTTAGTAATGAGAGCAAGCCTCCATCCTTCTTAGCCATGAAGAAGACTGCTGCATCAAAGGAGGGCTTTGATATTCAGATGAGCCCAATTCTAGGGCTTCATCCAGATATCTTTTTAGTGTGTTGTCTTACTGTGTTTCAATCTGTAGATGGGACATGCTTTAGTTAAACTTCCTTTAAGACCAATTTTTTGCTGGATACCTCTGTCAGGTGGTAAGCCTGGCAGTTCCTCCTGGAATACTGAAGGGAACTTTTAGACAAGTTGTTGACACATTGAATCCAGGTCAAGTGAGAATTTCACATCTTTAAAAAAATTGATCTTGTATGTACAGGTTGTTGTGAATACTGCTATTCTCCATGTATTGATTTTGCCTTCAGTGGGCCATTTCAAAGACAAATCTCTTGCTTTTGCTTTTGCCTCTCAAAATGAGTTGATGAATGAATCAGGAAATACAATTGTTTGGTTTCTTGATCCTGCGCAGCTCACTTTCCCCACTCATGCTGGTGGCAAGTAATCCTACTGTCCTGGTAGTGTTTTTTGGTATTCCTAACCACTATATATTCCCTTTCATATTCACCAATAAAAATTAAGTTCTATTCACATTTTTGTCTTTGTGTCTGCAGTACTTCTGCGCCTCTCTCTAGCCACAACTAGTAGAGATTATTCTTCCAGGGCTGCAAGGTAAATGCATAGCCTTCCCTGTCATTTAACCAAGACTTAGTACAAATCCAATCCTAAGGTTAGGATTTCCTGTTGTGTGTCTGTGCTGCGCCTCAGAACATGACAAAAATAATGCTCACTAAAGGGGCTGTAAGCCCCTTTGTACCCTTTTGCATCCACGTTTTCAGGTCCTTTGCCTCCACCTATACAAGAGCCAACTTCACCTGAAATTACTAGCCCTCCTATTGAGGAAGATATTGCCAACCCACTTATTACCCCCACTATACTGAACCTCAGGAATGATCCCTGCCTAGTTGCTTACCCCATGGGTACCCCTGACTTAAAACAAGTCATAGCAGTAGCCCTTGGGATAGCCCGTGAAGGGGCCATCCCTTGCCTTCAGCTGCAGTTCAGTCAAGTGGAATACTATGAATTGATTGTGGCTCCTCAAATTTCAAAGCATCTCCTCTCAGCGGCTGGCTCTGCTGAGCACTTACTATTGTCCTTTGTGCAGCCTGCCTTGGCCCACCATCAAATGGTATTGGGGCTCCACGTCCAAGAAATCTTGTCTCTACAAGCAGAAGTTACTCATCACTGGGACCAGTTTGCTGCCTACCAACAGTGGATACATTCCCTGTTTTCCTTGATATCTGATAATCAGTGCAACTCTGTTATCTTCTAGACCTGTTTGGTTAATTCTATCAAACAAATTTGCCAGTTCATCCCCAAATACGTGAGAGAGCGTCTACACAAGTTTCATCAGCTATAACAACCCTGGCAAACTCAAGTAGATTTCACCTTAAACGCTTATCTCACCGGCTTCAAACAACTTGTGCAGCAGCTCAATGCATTCAGCATGTATTCATTTAAGCAACTACAGCAGGTAGTGGACTTTGCTGCTAACAGCCTTAATGAACTCAGTGCAGTTTTTGATCAAGAGAGAGCTGCCACCGCTGCTGCTATAGCCAAACTCCAAAGTCAAGTGAATTAATTGTCTATACCCAAGCCAGATGTTCTGCCCTCTCCCCCCTTCTGATGATTTGGCAGATCAAGAGCAGAGAATATGGGATGCTATTTGAGAGCTATGTACAACTACTCACAGTCAAGGACGTCCTGCTGAGGCTCCTCAACCTGACCCCCAGGTACTTGACTTGACTGCTCAAGTTGCAGAGTTACAGCAAGAACTTGCTGCCCTATGTGAGATGATGGCAACTGCTGCTAGTCCAGTTGGGGTTGTTGACAAAGATGGTTGCTGCCCTGGCTTACCAGGAGACCCTCAAATTCAATGTGCTAGGGAACCAATTGCCCTAGCTAACAAGGTGGATCAATTGAAGCAGGACTATACTGAACTGGATAGAGATGTACAAGAGATGAATGACTTGATTGACTCTGTGAACAACAGGCTCACCCCTTGCCTCTCAGTGGGGCCATCCCTTACCTCTCAACTGGCTGAGCTCTCCACAGTTGTGACCTCCCAAGATTAACGTCTAGATGTTACTTAACAACAGACCACTCAAGCTGTCAATACAGGTACCCGCGCTGTTGAGACCCTGACTATCCTTGAAGAAAGTGTTTGTCAGCTGTGGGCTAGACAGCCCCCCTCTGAATCTGAAGCAGAGTTTTACCCGCATATAAACGTACTCAATAGCAGCAATGATGGTCTAACTCCCAAAGCACACTTCAATCCTACTTTTAAGCAAGTCTTCAACCCCAGATCCTCAACCATTGCAGCTTTCCTAACTATCTACAAAACATCTATGAGACAAGCATCAGAAAAAGTTAAGAAAGAACATATTCTGACCTGTTTACATCCGACGTGCCAGGAGGTGGTGGTGCCTGAACTACTCACCATTGAGATGTGGGAAGATATGAGCAGCTTCCAATTGACAAGTTCAGTGGTGACCTTAGCCTGGAAGTAAAAAAGGACGCTTTTATACATATTGCTTTCAAGCCTAAAGAGACGCTAGCTGAGTTTGCAGACAGATTCTACATGGAAGGACAGCAACTGATAACAAGCAGACAATTGACAGTCCATGAAGCTTACATGACTTGCGCTCAAGCTCTCAAAGTTAACCAGCTTCTGTGCCTTCACTTCAAAGCTCATAAGGCTATGCTTTCCTCCATTAAGAGCATAAAGACGCTGTTGCAGGACATGCACCTTACCCATTCTGGAGCAGCTGTTAGGGGAGATCAAGATACTTCTAACTCTGGTTTGTCTTCCCATGGTCCTTGCATTCTTATCATGAACTTGCAAAATCCTCCTCAACTCCAAGGTTGCCACAAATGTGGTCAGATAGGTCACCATTCTTGAGTCTGCACCAACCCACGGGTTGAAGGAGCTGATCCAAAAGAGCAGGCGGGAAAAGAACAGTCAACCTAGAGGCAGAGACACTCTTGGTTGACAATTCTTCCCAGTCTCTTTCAATCCCTCCCTCTATATCTGACTCTGAGCCTGCTGATAATGAGGCTCCTCTTATCCTCCTCTTGTTCCACAATATCTCTGACAACTCTGACCTAGATGACTCTGATACTGAAGACGCCAACGCATATGGATACTCTGTCCTGGCTGTTCCTGAAACCCTTACAGTCCCCTATAAGTTGAAATCAGGAAAGACTACAACTACTTATAAGCCTTTGCCTGAAGCCAAAGAAGTTGTCTCTTGCCCTTACCTCACTCAGGCTAAGAGGTCCCCTGTGCTAGTGAAGTTGTCAGAAGAAGCTGCCAAGGTTGCTGGCGCTGTCTTCAAGAATGTATCTGTTTTGCTTTCTCTCCAAACTGTTTATAAGTAGTTCCTGGGATTAAGATGCATGATTGAGAAATGGGATAAGTAACAAGAAAAGGCTCAAGATATCTTGGCTGTTCTTCCATCCTTTGGTTGCGCTACCACTCAAGTAGAGATATTCATTCAAAAAGTGAAGATCAAGGCCGTTTTAGATACTGGCTTGCCATTCACTGTTGTCTCCTCCAAGCTTGTGAAGAAACTCAAACTTTCCCCTGACCTTAGTTATCATCAGTTGTATGGCACAGCTGGACTGTCTATGACCTGAGCCATAGGGGCGTACTCCACTCTACCCATGCGGTTTAGCAAGCTTCTCCAAGCTGCGCCAGCAGTTGTCTTGGAAAACAAGAGTTACAATCTCTTAGTTGGCACTCAGTTCTGTAGGGAATATAACGGGATAATCAAATTAAAAGATGATTACCTCTCTATTCCAGGATACAAAGTCCCTCTGATCTTTGAAGAGCTGATTACAGTTCCCGGGAAACGTCTCAAGACATGTGCCTTGGAATATGCCAATGGGGTTTTTAACCTCAAATATTGCACCCACTCTTCAAACATGAAATGTCTACCCATGGCTTGTCCTGCGTCTGAAGAGATCCCTCTACAAGCCATGTCTGCTTTCACCATCCCCTCTGGCTCCCAGGCCATCCTAGACTCCCAGATATCATATGAACTACCTGAACAAACCTTCTTGGAGTTGTACTCTCCCCCCTCTTTAGGGCGCAACAAACCTTATATTTGTCCTGGATTCCTAGATGTCTTCCATAAGGACCCTGTTCAATTTTTGGTAGCCAACCTGACTGCCTCCTCATGACTGTGTCTAGGGGGCAGGTTGCCAGATATGGCAAGTTGTTGAGCGCTCCTGATGTCCTGTCTCTTCATCCCTTTGGCACATTCCAAAATTTTAATCTACCTGAGGATGAACCCCAAGTCCTATCCTTGTTCACTGCGCAAGACTTTCCACAGCTGTCCCTGGTTCAACAGAAAGAGATGCTAGAGTTGCTAGACCAATTTTCTGACATCTTTGCTAAGGACAGTACCAACTATGGGTTAGCCAAAGGCGTTATCCATCATATTGACACTGGCAACACTCCTCCCTTCCGTGCTAAACCATATTGCCGCAGCTGTGTAGAGGACACCCAGGTATCTAAAGAGCTCAAACAACTGAGGGAGCTGGGCTGCTGGCACCTTCCCAAAGTCCTTGAACATCCCTGCTACTCATCTTAAAGAAGAAAGATGGATGTCATTGTATTGTGATGGACTACCACCAATTAAACTCTTTGATCAAGAAGGACTTGTACCCCTTATCATGTATCAATGATGCTCTCTGACGTCTTGGAGGCTCTAAGTTTTTCTCTGCAATAGATCTGACATCTGGATACTGGCAAGTTGATCTGTTGCCCAAGGATTGCCAAAAATCTGCACTCATTACATCTGAAGGGCTTTTTGAGCCTACTTGCATGCTGCAGGGACTCTGCAACGCCCCGGCCACCTTCCAAAGGGCCATGGACTCCATCCTCTGCAACTTGAAGTTGTTGTGAGTCCTAGTATACTTGGATGATATAACAGTTTTCAGTGCTACCTTCACCAACCACCTGGCTCATCTCAAAGAGGTGTTCCTAAAGATTTGGGAAGCTGGCCTCAAACTAAAACCTTCCAAGTGCGCCTTCTGCAAAGAGTGTCTTGAATTCTTGGGCCATGAAGTAACCCAGACAGGGATTTGCCCAATGACTAAGAAGGTTGAGGCTATTGAAAAAATGCTTCCACCCACCAACCTGCAAGAGGTACAAGTCTTTCTAGGGATGATGGGCTACTACAGAAAGTTTATCCCTGACTTTGCCAATACTAGTGAACCTCTAGTCCAGTTGTTATGTAATGTTCCTTTTGAATGGACTGCCAGTCAACAACAAGCCTTTGAAACCCTTAAGCAAATACTCAAAGAGGTGCCAATCCTAGTATATCCTGACTACAATAAGGAGTTCATCCTATACACTGACGCTAGCAATCTTGCTATTGGAGCTATTCTGGCCCAACTAGATGACAAGGGTGCAGACCATCCTGTGGCTTACACTTCCTGCGTGCTAAACAAGCACAAGAAGAATTATAGTGTCACAAAGAAGGAGTTTCTTGCTGTGTTGCATGCAGTCAAACAGTTCTGCCACTACATGTATGGTACCCATTTCACAGTTGTCACCAACCACGCTTTGCTTAAATGATTACAACAACTTAAGGAGCCAGAAGGGCCCTGGCTAGATGGGCCCTAGTCTACAAGGTTACAACTTCACTGTGCTTCATTGCCCTGGAATTCAGCATCAGAACGCTGATGGGCTATCTAGAATGCCCATTCTTGCTTTACATCCTGCAGAGGCTGACCAGTTGTACAAACTAATTGGATACCCTTCTTCTTGGGAAAAATGAAACAGAAGAGGTCCAACTGGCTTTGTCCAAGCTATCCAAAGATACCTTCTATGCAACAATCAGCTCTTCAAAAAGGTACAAAATCAGTATCTGCCCTATGTTTGACCCATTCTGTGCCTCTTGTTGGTATCACAAGCTCATAAAGAGATTGGGCATGGAGGCATTGCTAAGACTTTTGACTGGCTTCAGAAGAATTACTTCTGGGAAAACCTTTGCCTGCTAATCCCAGATAACATAGCTAGTTGCCACAACTGCCAGCTGCAGAGACCTTGAACTGCTGCCCACAAATTCAAATTAGTTCCCCCTCAACATGCTTTTCATACTGTCAGCATTGACGTGTTAGGTCCTCTCCCCTGCTCACGTTCTGGGTGTTGCTTTATCCTGATTGCTGTTGATCACTTCAGTAAGTGGGTAGAGGCTTGCCCTACAAAGGACATCACGGCTAAGACAACTGCTGCCTTCCTGTTACAAGATGTTTTCTACCGCCATGGCTGTCCTCAAGTGTTGCTCTCAGATAATGGGACTAACTTCAATGCCAAGCTGGTAACCTCTGTTGTCAAAGCTTTGAGGTCCCACCAGTCTTTCTCTGCCCCCTACAACCCTTCTACTAATGGGGCCGTCAAGCGTGAAAACTCAACACTGGTCATCATCATGAAAAAGCTCACCTACTCTGACACTGCTAATTGGGACCTATACTTACCTTCTGCTCTCTTTGTGTATTGCCTTAGCAAACATTGTGTCACTGGGTACTCCCCCTTTGCTATGCTGTATGGGCAAGAGGCTACTACCCCATTGCTCTTGGGGGGCCCCTACTTTCCTCTGATAAGGCCATGAATCCTGACAACCACATCAAGGATCTAGTCAACTGCATAATCAATATACAGGGCACTGCCTACACTTCTGCATACAAGACTAAGATGCTTGAACTTTCTCCTGATAATGCTGGACTCTCCTCCTTGCCTGAATTTGATGTTGGCAACCATGTTTTTTACTACTAACATAGAGTAGGTGGGCGCAAGCATAAGCTGGACACTCTGTGGATTGGTCCTCTGGAGGTGATCTTCAAACAAGGGTCCAAATACACTGTGAAGCTCCTCTTAAGTAGTCGTCCTTTTGCTCAAGTGCATGCCAAGTTCCTCTGCAGGTATCACCCCCCTAAGGCCAATCTAGGGGAGGGCAATGTTGTGAATACCGCTATTCACCATGTATTGATTTTGCCTTTGGTGGGCCATTTTGAAGACAAATCTCTTGCTTTTACTTTTGCCTCTCAAAATGAGTTAATGACTGAATCAGGAAATACAATTGTTTGGTTTCTTGATCCTGCGCAACTCACTTGCCCCACTCATGCTGGTGGCAAGTGATCTTACTGTCCTGGTAGTGTTTTGTGGTATTCCTAACCACTATATATTTCCTTTCATATTCACCAATAAAAATTAAGTTCTATTCACATTTTTGTCTTTGTGTCTGCAGTACTTCTGCGCCTCTCTCTAGCCACAACTAGTAGAGATTATTCTTCCAGGGCCGCTAGGTAAACGCATAGCCTTCCCTGTCATCTAACCGAGACTTATTACAGATCCAATCTTAAGGTTAGGATTTCCAGTTGTGTGTCTGTGCTGCGCCTCAGAACATGACACAGGTAATCCAGTCAATTCTACTGGTATCCCTTTCCTCTTCTGTTTTGGTCATCTTTACAAATATGCCATCCCTCATGGGGGTGTCACAGTGAGCTGAGTACACTTGGTGGTGCACTTCTCCTCACTGTATGGTGAGGGTATTTCTATCCCTTTGATTTGAGGTTTGGTCCTTCATTTCCAGGACATACCAAGTATTCTATTGTACTTTGAAATTGGTATTACTGGGCCACTAAGTGTTATCTGTATGTCCCCTATTTGGGTGCAAAAAGGCTTTGCTTCTTTAGTGACTGGTGTGCTCATGTTGTCTTCCATGACAACTCTCTTGATGTTGCTTTGGATTTTTGGCAGCTTCATGAGGTTGTCAGATATTTTGTTGATGAGGGATTGGTCTGCTCCAGTGTTGAATAGTGCTGTACCCTGATATCTGAAAAATTAGAAAAGAGAAGTGAGGAGTTTATTTCCTGTTTGGGTGGCAAACAGTATGGAATTGCTGGAGGGTACTTGGATCATGTTGATTGAATCCACATCCTGGTCCCTGTAAAAGTCTTGTAGATTGGGGGCGGCTTGCCTAACCACTCCCTGGAGCTTTCCCCTCCTTGGATGCATTTCCAGAATTCATTTGATTCACCTGGGTTGTGTGATTTTTGCCCTGAGGGTGAGAATTACTGGCCCAATTGGTCTATGTGTTAGTACAAGTGTCCTTCTTTGTTGCTGGGCTTTCTTTTTACTTGTTGGTGGTGTAGATTGTCATAATTCTAAGAAGCTTGCTTTCCCTCTAAGGATAAATCTCAGGGGTTCTTGCAGCATCTCATATCAAACTGGTGTTGGATGTGTGTTATGAGACTGATGTAGAATCCCAGTTGTGGTCTAGCAGCATCAAAGTCAATGATAGTGGGATCTCAACCTTGAATGCTTTTGTATGCTGCAATATATTCTTTGGTGGTTCCTGAAATCTTAAAGGTTCTGAGTTCTAACATAATTACCCCATTGGATCCCCTTATGGCAAAGTTTTCCAAGAAGGCATCTTTGGACATGTACCAATCTTTGTTATTGTTGGGGTGGTGTTCAAACCAGTCACTCACAAAGCAGGAGGCATCCCCAGTAACTTTCAGGGCAATTTTACTTGCCCAGCGTCCCTGGGGATAGCTCACCTATGTGGACTTGCTTTTTGTGCTTTGAATCCAGAGGTTGGCGTTCTCACAGCGTAGTCCCAAGGAGGTCTCAATTTCTGTCAAGTGTAGGGGTTGTAATACAGTATTGGGTATTTTGGTTATTTCAGGAACTAGAGGTGGATTCAGGACTCCTTGAGTACCAAGAAAATTGTACTTTTTGGTGGGTACCAGGATATTGTTGAAGACATTAATCCTGTGGGGACGTCCTGACCTTCTTCATATCTTCTCCAGACAGTGGGGAATTCCATCTTCTGGGTTTTTCCTTTGGAGGGATTTTCCTTTAAGTTGTGTAGATGTGGATAATCTACCTGTGATACCACTGTCATGTATATACTTCTGGTAAGTATAATAAACAAGATAAAGGGAGAAATTTAAGAATAGAATGATACTTTATTTTATATGAATATTTGTATTACATAGTATCATGAGAAGCCACATATGTTCCATGTACGTCATGGAAGTCATGGGGCTTATCCAAGTAAATTTTCCTCTTAGGGTTCAAAAAGGTTTATCCCCATATAAGATGGGGATCTGATAAGAGTGCCATCATCTTAATGATTGATTGAGGGTTCATTCAGAGAATTACTTCTTGGAGAGGGAGCAATCAATAACAGTGTGGCATAAATAAGAATCTGCAAGGCTTTATTTCTTAAACCAACTAGGCATCTCTGTGTCTGAGGGAAGATATAAAAATAGTTTTAAACATCCACTCTACATATTTATTTGAACTTTTGAGCTGGTACAGATTATCATATATGGAGTTTCATATACCTTTCCCCCCCAAATATACACTTCAGTGGTCAACACATCTCACAATACACAAGGTCACTCATCAAGTTGACCCATGCTGTATCAGATGCTATAATACCCCTCAACTCCTCAGAGATGCAGTATACCATATTATGTTATTAAGTGCACATCCTATTACCAACAATGATCCTAGAAGGACCCGTCTTAACGACATGTTCTATTCTTATTCATATCAACATCACATCTATTACCCCCTTGATGACCAAAATCCCTCTTCTGAGGTCTAAGGACCCAACTGTCTCAATTACAAGCATCTTATCTGTCAACTGCCAGAATCAGTTCAGCACACATTCCAGATCACTGCATGTCAGCCGTCAGAGTTAAGAGCACTAGGATTTGTGTGGCATCAATAAGTTGGAGGGAAGCCTTTAGTATGCAGACCACTAAATGCTGACACTGGGTTGGTTGGGGAACTGACCCTGGGTGGCTGGCTCACTGTCTTCTGGGATGGGATGGGATGGGATGAGGGAAGAGCCCACCATAAGATTGGTGCTGGCTTGAAGAGGTATGGTATATATCTTCTTCCCTGGGATCCCAGGTTGGAAGTTGGGGCTCTAGTGTCACCCACCCCATCCAGGGTGATGTTAACTATCTCAAACAGCTTACTGGAGCTTTCTAGGGGGTTCAGATGCGTCCCAGGCCTTGGTTTAGGGATGAGCAGCAGCTTCATGTCCATTCAGTATCCAGGGAGGAGGATGTGTTTACCTTTGAATAGCTGAAGGCTGTTGGTTAACCAAGGGCCCCTTTGATTATATCTGGACAACTTTTAGTCTGGGCTAATTTATTTCTTGCTAGCATGTTCTTGGAGGGGTATCCCTGGTATCCGGGTTTGAATTTGTGCTCTGTGAAGTAGACACAACCAAAGGGAGCACCTGGAGAATGGAAGCTTTCAGGCTAGAAGGTTATAGTTGAACTAGAAGATCACAAATATAAAATGCAGCAATGATTGGGGTGACCCATATCTCATAACTTTTATCCAAAAAATGGCAATAAAGTCTGGCACAGGGTCTATAGTGTCAGGGCCCAGAATGCCCTGGACAATCAGCAGGCCTTCCTAGAGAAAAGGCACCCCACAGCTTGGGAACCCTTACCAATTTTCTCCCAGAGCAAGAAACCCCCTTTTGATTGAATAATGACCCAGGATTTGAGAGGCACACAAGCCTCAAATCCCTGGCTTCAATTCTATTATCAAAGTTGGGCCTCTTAATTATCAGAAAATGGTACATTGGGAGCCTGATTGTTTGATTGTGCAATTGGGTGCTTGATTGCTTACAGGTTTTATAAATAACTGTGGCACCTTGGCATGCTGCAGTTCAAGAAAGGTACATGTTATAACAACCAATTAGCATCCACTTTCAGGCCCGAGTATGCAATTTCCAGTCAAAACTGTAAGTTTGACTGAGAATAATGCCATCAGATCTCTGATGGAACTAAAGGTTGCAAAATTATTAGTAAGTATAAGTAGTGAGGAGGAGAAGCCCTTCTCACTGTTGGCATCTTTAAATAAATAGCTTTATGCTCAGGATTCATTATTTTCTTGCAAGGACTATCTACCTTTGCACCAATATAACTATATTGTTTTCATTTATTTGTAACTCCACTACACTTTACAGCCTCATTTATCTGCTCCCTCCTGGCACCAAGAGTAATCATTTTGCCCTCCATGCTGGAGATTCCTCCTACTCCCCCCTGCCAACTGTGCCTCCTGCCTAGTACTTCAATAAGTTGGTGTTTGTCTATATCACAGTATTGGGGTTGTCCAATCAGGTTGTGTCTCATACTGGGAGTTAGTGTTCCCTAACTACTGCCTTCAACTATTGGGTCAGAATTGCGCCTATTATGTACTTGGCTTTCCAGGCCCAGCCCTCCTCCCCTGTGGGAGTCCAGCTGTACTCTGATATGGGCCATGACAGTATGTCAACCATAACAAAATTAGTAACCCTGGGCCCCTATTCTTCTTTGATTATAGGGGCATCTTGTATGCTTTTATTTTTTACCTCAGCTTACTACCTAAGACAGCACATGACCAAGAAACAAGAAACAAACAAAATCTAATAAGGAGTTATTGTCAAGTCATCCCAGGTCCAGACTGTGACAATCTCCACCTAAAAACAAAATGCTGCTGCCCCTACAAACTTTCCTGGCCTACCAAAAATAGACTTGGCTGGTTTCAGAAAAGGAATGATCATGATAAATGCCCTGTTCTGTGCCCACCCCAAGAGCTTCAGAGACAACACTCAGAAGGTCATGATGGTAGCCTCTCAACTGAAGGACAACACTATAGAAACCTTCTTGACCAGCTTATAGGAAGACCTAGATCTCATACTCTCCTACAGCCAATTCCTGGAGAGAATGAACTCTGCAACCACCCCTGCTGAGGCCAAGATTCAAGCCTACTTGGGGCTTATCTGCCTGACCCAAGGAAGGGAAAATATGGAAACCTACATAAAAATATTCCTACTCCTGGAAGAGGCCACCAAGATTCCTGAAGACATATCATGATTGCACTTCAGAAACGGTTTGAACCCACACCACGCCAGTCTAATGAGACACTATCAATGTGACCTCCCCAAAGATGAGCTCCTGGCTATTGCCAGGGGCATGGACTTCAGCCATCCACAAGGATATCATGCTGGACAACCCTAGAACAACTAAACCCTTGGTGCAAGTAGGCCCTTTTTGAACATGACCCTGGAAGAGTACCAATGCCACGTCAGACGTGGGTTATGCTTCTATTGCCACCAGAGTGGCCACTTATCTAAGGATTGCACTAGCTGCTCCAACAGAACCCAAGGAGCCACCATTTCAGCAATAAGCAACGCTTCCCAGTCTTATTCTATTATTGACGCTGCCTTGTGTTACCATGACCATGAGGTGAACACTGTAGCCCTCTTAGACAGTGGGGCAACCTTCAACTACATGAAACGTATTCTAGCTGAGAAACTGGGTGTACCAATCCAGGGAAACTCACAACTGGTAACCTTGGGCAACAAGACAACAGACTTTTCCCACAAATGCAAAGAGTCTGTCTCCCTGAAGTTAAATGGGAGACTGCTGCCTACCAGGTTCTACATCATGGAGAAGCTTTCCAAACTTGTAGTGATAGGTTTTGGATGGTGGGTTGGCCACCAATTGAACTTAGACTATAAGAACCATCAGGTGACTATCACTCATGAGAGCCAAACCTTAGACGTTCCCTGCTTGAACCCTCAGTAGACTCCTGAACTAAAAAATATTGCCATGGAATCCTGAAAAGCTGAGATCCCAAAATGTTTGAAGCCTTGAGAGTTTGTCTTCTCAGAAGAGGAAGCCACTGCTTTGCCTAAACACAGTCAATTCAACCACGCTGTTGACCTCCTCCCAGAAAACCAACCAAAGCATGGACCTGTTTACAGTTGTAACATGAAAAAACAAGTTTCCTTGAGAGAGTACTTGGACAAGATGTTGAAGAAGGGATATAAGTGTCTCCATATCCCCTTATTCATCCCCTTTACTGTTTGTTAAAAAGAAGGGCGGCAACCTACGTCCTTGCGTCAACTACCAGGACCTAAACAGCATCACCGTAAAAACAGATATTCTGTACCCAATGCCAAATACCTCTCAGACCAGTTTTCAGGAGCCAACGTCTTCTCAAAGGTTGATTTGAGGGATGCCTTTAATCAGATCTGTATCAGACCTGGCAACAAATGGAAGACCGCCTTCAAGACTAGGCAAGGTCTCTTTGAATACTTGGTTATGCTGTTTGGGTTGTGCAACGCGCCCAGCACCTTTCAAACTATGGTGGACGTGGTCTTGTGAAGACTCAAGGATCAGTGTTGTGTGGCCTACTTAGATGACGTCCTCATTTACAGTTGCACCCCTGAAGAACATGTCAAACACCTTCAAGCTGTCCTACAACGCTTCAAGGAACATGGACTCTTTATTGAACTCCAGAAATGTGAGTTCTTCCAAGAAGAAGTAGAGTTCTTGAGGTACAATGTACTGAAAGGAGGATTTGCTATGACACCTGAAAAAATAGAGGCCATGATGTCATGGCCTGAACCTAAGAACCGCAAGGAGGTCAGAAGTTTCCTGGGATTGGCAAACTTCTGCCAGGAATTTGTCCAAAATTTTTCTTAAATCTTCTTGCCCTTGATCTGCCTTACCTCTTAGCAACACCCCTTTGTGTGGGATGACGCCGCCAGGTCTTTCTTTGAGTTGCTAAAGAACGCCTTTGTTTCTTCTCCTGTCTTGGCAATGCCAGTTTACAATAAACTCTTCATTATGGAGAAAGACGCCTCCAACTTTTCATTGGGAGGGGTGTTGCTTCAGGAGGAGAATGATAGTAAGCTGCGCCCTGTAGCTTACTACTCAAGGAATTTCACTCCACCTGATTTGAATTACCCCATCTATAATAAAGATATGCTTGTTATCATCCAGTCCTTTAAACATTGGAGAAGATAATTGTGTGACGCCAATCACCCAGTGAGAATCATGACCAATCACAAAAACCTGACATAATTTTTCAAACTGCAACAACTGAATCAGTGTCAAGCTATATAAGCCCTATTCCTAGAAGATTACAACTTATCAATCAGCTACAAACATGGCAAGATCATCATTTTACCTGATACCCTAAGCCAAAGAGCATACCTTTTTCCTAGCGCCAAAGAGATTGAAGAATTCAACACAAAATCCTTACTGTCCCCAAACGTGATTGAACCAATGCTTCTATTCCTGGGACTAGCCAGTAGAAGGGAAGAAATCCAATTAGCTCAGACCATAGACCAGCACTGCATCTTCATCATGGAAGACTTAAAGGAAGATATCAGCAGCCAATACTACCAAACAATTTACTCCTTACATGGAAACATTCTGCAGCTACACAGACGCACCTACATACCAGAGAGTCCACTGCACTTAGAGATACTGAAGGAATATCACAACTCCCCCATATCAGGACACCATTGGCTTACAAAGACTCTCAAAGGAATACAGAGAATATATGTGTGGCCCAGGATGAAGCCAGAAATTGAATGATACCTCATTGGTTACAAGACATGTGGACGTACTAAGCCTAAGCAAGGAAAGCCAGAAGGATTACTACAGCCTCTTTATATTGCAGAAAGCCCTTGGAAGTCAGTGTCCATGGACTACATTGTGGAGCTACCCAATTCAAAGGGATTTAACACCATTCTTGTAATTGTCAATTGTTTCACCAAAATGGCTCACTTTGTTCCAACAACAACCAAAGTAACAGCAAAGGAAACTGTAAGGTCTTGCCCATAGTGGTGCAAAGTTATAAACTAAAGCATGTAAGGCATTAGGGTTAAGACTCAGAAGGTATAAAAAGGTAGGTACTGTCTGTAATATAATCTTACAGAATCCTTCTAAGAACTTAAACTTGGTTAAAAAAGAGTGATAGGGTTTAAACCCCCTTAACAAAGAATATAAAGCAAGTTATTTAATAGTGAACAATTAGTAACTATGGGAATTTCACTATTGGGATACTCTCCATCAGCAAACTGGTACATGTAACTATTAAAAGATTCCTTAAGGGAAAATAATGGATACAACAAGCCTAAGGCTTGTTGTTTTACAACTTCTATTTATTTAACTAAGGAGAAAAAGAAGAAAATATTGAAACATCAGTCTCAACTTGCCAGCAAGGTTCCAAGTAAGTGGGTTTGTGACTTGCAATCCAATTATCCAGTCACTCAGAGCCAGACTAGGAAGTCAACTCAAATTTCCAAATCCAACAACATGAAAAAATGATAAACCCTTACAATGAATACCTTGTTTTTGGCGCTTGACTCATTACCAGGATCAAGCCACCCCTTCACCTTCCCCCGTTTGATCAACACAGTCATGTTCCTGTTATTCATGACTCACACTAACTATATAATCATTATCTCTCATAAAGAATATCATCTAGTTTATAAACTTTTTTTCCCCTTGTAACTTTTCTAAAACAGCACAGTTACAACATTGTAACACAGGTAGGTTCTCCATCCTACCTTCTATTGCAAAATTCCACCTGTTGTCCTTAATTGCCATGGTCAACAAATCCTCAATAGAATCATGTCTGGCCTCCCCATAGACTGGACACCATACGCACCTGGTGTCAGTATACCTGATGGGGTTGTTCTCTATCATAACATGGTGATTCCACTCCCCGCTTTCAATGCCCTGTCTGCCCAAGGGTTCTTTCAGGCTCCCTCTGCTATGCCTTGAGCAACTTACAAAAACACTACGCCAGCCTACGTAGCCCAGAGACTTTGAAGCGCGGCCCTGGAATCCTTTGCTGGGGCCAACAACAACACCGCTGCATGGATCCAATCTTCCTAAAGCAAACTGGCCCAAATGGAATGCCTGCAGCAATTCTGGATTGGGGAGATTTCCATCCAACTGATGCATGACGCTGGTACTTGGTGCAACAAGTGGCATGAAGAACACACCAAGAAGGATTGGGACACCTTCAAACAGAATTTCTTGACAATATTTGTGCTAAAGAACACCACACTTATGATCATAAGCCAAGTAAAGAACCTAACTCAGACTGGCACTGTGAAGGAACTCACCCGCACTTACAAGGAACTCCAACTATGTGCCCCCTTGGATATGGCCTTTGACACTCCAGCTACCCATCTCATGTACTACAACGCTCTCAAGCCACACGTAATGAGACACATAAACCTGGACCAGGTAACTAACCTGCAAAGCCTATATTGCAAGGCAGAGAAAGCAGAGCAAACATCCAACGCTCTCCACAAGGTGCAAACTGGAAAAAGAGAGCAACCCAAAGATTCTCACCTAGCTGAGCATTTGAGTTGACCACCCCCTGGGAACAACAGCAGCAACACAAACCATAAATCTGCAGGCGCCAATAGACACAGAAATAGGAACAATGGTCAGTCAAACCGTACCCATTTTTGTGTCATTACCACACAAGGCAACTAAGATAATGAAAAATCCCGGGGAGAGCATTAAGCAAGCCAAGCTCTCCCTGCACAACTCCTGACTTGCCCAATGATGAATACTGACCTGAGGACATGGACCAGTGTCTAATGATCTAAGTGCCCTCAGAGGACCTGGTACTTTACACCATTGCCAGAAACCCCAATAAACTGATGTCTTACCTTTCCTGCTTTTGCAGTTACACAGGCTCAGCACTCCTGGATTTGGGTGCGGATCAAACCCCTAGTTAACAGCAGCTTTTTAGACAAGTTCAAGCTAGCCACTAATCCTTTGCGGATTAAAAACGTGGTTTTAGCTGATGAACATCACATTGCTGTGACAAGGGAAACTTCCCCCTTCTCTTTAATGCTTGAGAACCTGCATTCCACCATCCAAGGCCCTGTCATTGACTTTACTAAGTTTGACATTGCACTTGGTCTGGACTGGTTGCAAATAAACAACCCCACATAGACTGGGCAACCTCAGTATTGACCATCAAACACAAGAGCGTCAACCACCAGATCTACCCCAACTCAGTGGACCAGCTCCTATGCAACCACATCTTTGTGCGCATCACAGAGACCCTGGACAAAAAAGAAAACCTCAAGGCAATTAACTGGGACTCCTGCCAGTATAAGATCATAACATCAAAGATCACCAGGACACCACTACACCTCAAGATTGCAAAATTGTAGCCGCCATCCAGAAATCTTCAAAGAGGCCTTACCCAGGCTGCCTCCAGAAAAGCACAGCCAACACTCCATCAAACTCAAAGGAGCTGTACCTAAGGCACAACCCATCTATTGCCTGACTCTAAACAAAGACAACACCCTATGCGCCTATCTCAAGGAGGCGTTGGAGAAAGGACTTATCTGCTCCTCACAGTCTCCTTTTGGGGCCGCCATATTATTTGTGGCCAAGAAGGATAGTACCCTATGCCTAGTCACAGATTATTGAGCCCTAAACAAAGTTACTAACAAAAATTATTACCCATTGCCACTCATTGACAACCTCTTTGATGTCTTGGATGGCGCCACAGTCTTCTCCAAGATTGACTTAACTTCAGGCTACAACCAGATCTGTATCAAAGAGGAAGATATCCCCAAAACGGCCTTCCACACTAAATACAGCTCATACAAATGTGTGGTGCTCAATTTTGGCATGACTAAAGCCCTGTCAACTTTTGTGACCTTCATGAAAAAATTATTTTCACCACACATAGGCAAGCATGCCCTAGTCTACCTGGATGACATCATTGTCTATAGCCCCTCGATAGAGCAGCACCGCAAAGACCTGGAGGCAGTCTTTGCTACCCTGGCACAACACAAGCTACTAGCTAAACTGTCCAAATGCCAGTTTTTCTGAAAGCAACTGCCCTTCCTAGGATACATAGTCTCAAAAAACAGCATTAAGCTCAACAGTCAGAAGATACAGGCCATCTGCAAGATGCTACCACCCAAAGACAAGTTGGAACTCTGTACATTCTTAGGAATGATGGCCTACATATGTTGTTTTATACCTGACTGTGGCGTCCTGACTGCACCTCTGTCTGCCATAACTGGCGCCAAATCCAAATTTTCATGGACCCCCCAACAAGACCTCTGTTTTAGACGCCTCAAAGAGAAACTCACAACATCACCTATCCTACAGTATCCCAAACGCAATAGGGAATACCAAATGGAAACCGACGCCTCAGACGCATCCATTGGGGGAGTACTACAAATCAAAAAGAATGATGGTGACTTCCTGCCTGTAGCCTACAAATCATGCAAACTGACAGGCGGCAAGTGCCAATATCCTATACACAACAAGAAATAGTTGACAATTGTGCACTGCCTAGTAAATGGAGCTGCTACCTAGAACAACAGGAAGAATTCACAGTGTTGACTGACCACAAGTTGCTTATATATTTCAAACCCCAAGCAAATCTTTCCCGCCATCAGGCCTGCTGGATGGAACTCCTGGAGAGATTCAATATGCTCATACAATACAAGCCTGGTCCAGAGCTTGCTATGGCAGGCACACTCTTACGCCTGTACGTCAGAGCCACATGGGGAGAGAATGGGCTTGACCCAGACTGGCCTCTCCTGGTGCTCCAGACAAAGGACAAAGGCTTCTCCCCTGGTACCACGGACATAACAAAGGAAATAGTCATTAAGAACAAACACTTATCTGCAGATATATATGGAACCCTACATCAAAAAATGTCCAACAGGACCATCATCCCTTATGTTCCCACACATCAGCAAGGCAACACCATCCTATGTTACCATAGAGACCTAGGGCACACAAAAGGCCGCAACCTCTACAAATTCCTTAAACACAAAGCATGGTGGCCAACCCTGTACCAAGACGTTCAGTAAGTCTTGGACCAATGTGAAGTATGTGAGAAATTTGCAAAGAGCAAAACCCCACCTAAGTCAGTACTACCTATCTGCACGCAACTACCCTTCAAGGTGTGGGCCCTAGACATAGTGGGGTCCATGCCAGGAAAACATAATGAGAAGAAGTACATCATTGCCACAATAGACTTTGCCACATGATGGCTAGTTGCATAAGCAGTAAAGACACAAAGACAATGACGTGCAACGGCTCATAGGGAAAGAAATCATCAGCAATTTGGGAAAGCTAGAACTCCTGATAACCAATGGAGGCAAAGAATTGACCTCTAAAGATACCAATGTATACCTCCCCAAGAATGGGGTCCAACACACGATGACAACACCTTACCATCCTCAGGCCAATGGACCTGTGGAGCAGCTGAGTGACAGCCTTGTGCAAGCCTTGGCCAAGCTCACTGCCAGGAGACCTGAGGAATGGTACAAGCAGCTATTAATTGCATTGCTTGTATGCCAGACTCATGTGAAAAGATCCACCAGGAAAAGCCCCTTTAAGTTAGTATATGGCACACAGCCCAATATCATCCAAGCATTATCAGGACCCAAGCTGGAAATACCAAGCAAGGTTCCACCTTTTTCAGACCCCCAGGTCATGCAAGCCAACAGCAGTTAATCAGAAAGAGAGGGAAAGCGTGTGCAAAAGACATTTGTCCCCATCCAAAACAGACATGAGGTTGGTGGCAAAGTTTGGGTCATGAACATTGACAAAAGTAAATTACAGCCAGAGAAAGTAGGCCCAGCAATCATCTTAAAGGTAAACAAAAACAATACTTACCTTGTGCAAGGACTTGGGAAACGTAAACAAGACAAGGTCCTACACCATGATTGCCTGAGACTCTGTAAGGCAAGGCAAAAGCAGTGTGAGGCCGCCTTGCCCACCACGGAACAACAGTTAGTCTAGTATGGCGCCCAGGCTCCTGACAACCTCCCTGAGGACCTGCCCCCAGAGGAGGCCAACCTTCAGTTGGGGGTGTCAAAACAGCAGGCTCAACCTGCCAGCAAGATTCTGAGTAATCAGGTTTGTGACCTGCAATCCAATTATCCAGTCACTTGGAGCCAGACTAGGAAGTCAACTCAAATTATCAAATCCAACAACATGAACAGATGATGATCCTTTATGGTGGATACCTTGTTTTGGCGCTTGACTCATTATCAGGATCAAGCCACCCCCTTCATCATCCAGCTGTGTGATCAACGCAATCATGTTCCTGTTATCCATGACTCACACTAACTATATAATCATTATCTTTTAATGAAGAATATCATCTAGTTTCTAAACTTGTCCCCTTGTAACTTTGCTAAAACAGCACAGTTACAACAAAAAGAAGAAATCTTAGAATGGATTAATAAAAATTGAACCCCCTAAAATTTAAGATCTGAAGTTAAAAATTGATAAAGATTGAAGGTAAGAAATCACTTAGATCTTTGGCTTAAAGCCTACCCTTCACAAGCTCTTTGTTCATACTAAAGCCTTCTCAGTTGATAGAATGATAGGCAAAGAGAAAGCAGCCAATAACAGGAGCAACTGGAGAAGTTTTGAAAAGAACCTGGAAGAGAAGGGGGAACAAAGCCAGTAGGGACTGCAGATCAGCAACCTGAAACTGGGGAAAGCGGCAACAGCGTAACCAGGAGTTTCAAAAGGTAAAATAAAATTAGAAATCTTCCAACTTTGAAGTAGAACATATATGAGCTACTTAAAAATAGCTTGGGAATAAGGAAGACAACAACAACAGCAATTCAAATGCAAATCAGCGTAAAAACAAGGTAAATTACTTTAAAATACTCAATTATTAACCTTTAACTTAAAATTTCAATAAGAAATATCAATTCAAAGCAAAGCAAAGCAAAAAATAAAGAAGTAACTTTAAAGAGCCTGCCCTTTGGGGCAGGTCATGACAGAAACAATCACCCTATTCTGGAACCAAGTATTCATGAGCCACAGACTCCCACAAGAAGTGGTCTCAGACAGGGGCCCACAATTCACCTCCAAGGTTTGGGCCCAAATCCTAAAGGACTTGAGAATAAAAAGATTGTTGTCTACTGCATATCACCCTCAGAGCAACGGACAGAAAAAGAGAGTAAACCAGGTCCTCAAAAAGTACTTATGATGCTACACTAACTCGGAACAGAATAACTGGGTAATACACCTACCAATGGCTCAGTTTGCGTACAACAACCAAGACCACAGCTCCACCTGTATGTTCCCCTTCAAAGCCAACTATGGATTCAACCCCACATGGGATGCCCCTTCTACAGAGGAAGCCGACAACCCAGAAGGACAAGATCAGGTCAGCAACATCCACACATACCAAGAAGGATGTGCCCAGAACCTGAGAAGAGCAGTACAAGTATACAAGGACTTTGCCAACAAGAAACAAAGCCATGGCCCCCAACTGAAGTAGGAGACCTTGTGTACCTCAGCGCAAAGAACACCAAGACCACTGCCCCTTGGCTAGCTTGAGCCCCCGGCAAACAGGTCCTTACAAGGTCTTACAACGCATTGGTACTATAGCCTACCAACTAGAACTGCCCCTGGGATGGAAGATTCACAGCGTATTCCACTGCTCCCTGTTATTGAAAAAGAAAGGATCTTCTCTCCTGCACCAGATAGTGAGAACAGCCCCCACCCATCAAAGTAGGAGGCTTCCCAGAACACGAGGTTGAAGCCATCCTGGGACATAAACTTGGATACAAAAAACCTCACTTCCTGGTCCAATAGAAAGGGTACCCCAATGAAGAGAATACTTGGGAACCAGAATCCAACCTGGGGAACGCTGCTACTCTGTTGAAGGAATAAAAGTCTTGGGATAAAGAGCTGTGCTCTGTCAGCTTGACTATGGTAGGGGATGATGTCAAGGCCCAGAAAGCCCTGGACAACCGGCTGGCCTTCTTAGAGGCCAAACTACCCGCACTTTGGGAACCTTTACCAAGTGTCTCCCAGAGCCAGAAAACCCCCCTTTGATTAAAAAATGGCTTAGGATTTGAGAGGCACACAGGCCTTGGATTCTTGGCTTCAATTCCATTAAGGATTTCAGCCATCTTAATTATCGGGAAGTGGTACATTGGGAGCGCAATTGTTTGATTGCACAACCGGGTGCTGGATTGCTGGCAGGTTCTATAAATAAATGTGGCACCTCAACATGCTGCAACCCAAGCAAGGTTCATGTTATACCAACCAATGAGCATCCACCTCCACCTCCAAGCCCAAGTATCAACTTCCAGTCAAAATTGTAGGTTTAACTGAGAATGATGCCATCAGATCTCTGGTGGCACTAAAGGCCACAAAATTACCAGTAAGTATAAGTAGTGAGGAGGAGAAGCCCTCCTCACTGTTGGCATCTTAAAAATAAACAGCTTTATGCTCAGGATTCATTATTTTCTTGCAAGGACTATCTACCTTTGCATTAATATAACTATTCTGTTTACATTTATTTGTAACTCCACTACACTTTATAACCTCACCCATCTGTCCCTCCTGGCCACCAAGAGTGATCATTTCACCCTCCATGCTGGAGATCCCTCCTACTCCCCCCTGCCAACTATGCCTCCTGCCCAGGACTTCAGTAAGTTGGGGTTTGTCTATATCACAGTATTGGGGCTGGCCAACCAGGCTTTGCCCCATACTATGAGTTGGTGTTCCATAGCTACTGCAGTCAACTATCTGGTCAGAATTGCGCCTATTGTGTACTTGGCCTTCCAGGCCTGGCCTGCCTCCCCTGTGGGAGTCCAGCCGGACTCTGGTATGGGCCATGACATATAGGATTGTATAGTACGCTGCTACCAGACTTTAATCCTAATGGTTGAGATTTGGTTGGTTGGGAAATGGGGATTTAGATGGGCGGGTTGCCTGGGTTTTGGGGCGGTGAAATGGCACTGGCTCAGGAAGGGTGTTCATTGGCTGGATCTTTAAAATTTGTAATGTGACCCTTCTGTTTTGGAGCAATATTCTGAGGAAGGCCTGCTGTTTGGTGTTCCCTTCAGGGTGGAGCTTTGATTGGGTACTGTGGAAGGCATCAGGATCATCAAACCAATGATGAGGGATTATTTGCTTCTATTAGGCAATTGGTTGTGTCCTTTGGTGGGCGCCACTGGTGGTGGGTCAGCATCAACCCCTTTAGCTGTGATGGCATCTGCGGTTTGAATCAGAGGTGATTTGATCTAAAAAAACATGGGTGGGCGGCCCCCTGGTCCTCAGGATTAGCAGCCAGTGGGTGGTCTTGACCGGGGGTTTGAGTCCTGTTCAAAACCTTGAGTTTCGAGAGGGGGAAAGATGGCATTCCTGACTTTCTGGTAAGAATAACCCAGTTTCCTGATTGTTTGATCGATAAGGACCAAGGTCCAGGATACCTTTCGCTGCTACTTGACTGCATCTATTTCAAACGAAGGGTGATGGATGGCTGCTAAGAAGGGGGAAGGTATTCTGTCAGCTATTTTTCTGCCGACGGATTCTCTGCCAAATCTGATCCTGCTGTGATTTTCTTCGTGAGTATTTTGCTTAGATTTGCAGATAAAGATAGGTTTAAATATGCTCTATCTGCTGATAAAAGGGGTTATTTAGACGTAAATATTTTTCACTTGATCTTTCTGCCTGTAAGAGGCTTGGTTTTAAACATTTACCCTTTTAAAAGCGGATTGATTAAATCCACGGCTAGGAAATAGAATAAGGAATGAAAGTTATGACTGACAATTCTTATAGAATAGACTTTCTTTATTTTGTATTTGTGATTTTTATCGCTGCAAGGTTGAAAATTTACATGTAGAAAATTATAGTTGATCGAATCTGACAGAAGATCAGCCGGCGGAAGATGGTTGCTGGGATATCTCCCTGCCCCGTTTAATTGATTCTTGGAACTAACGCTGTACTTCGCATTTACGTTTGATAGCTCTAGCGTCATTTTGAACTGACCTTGGATGCGTAACCTAGGGACGACCCCTTGGATAAACATGGCAGCAGCTTTCTGGATAGATGTGGAACCCTATTGGGTACTGTTGGAATATTTCTCCTGCCGCATGGACCCAATTCAGCTCGTTCAGGGGGCAGGTTTTTTATTTATAAAAATGTGCCCCATCCTATTCTGCGGTCGGGTAGATGGTGCCCAAAGTAATCTCTTCCCAACTGGGCTGGGATGAGCCCATGGATCCCTTTGCTTTAAAATGGGATTTTCTGGGGTGGAGCCGGTTAGAGGCTTACTCTGGCTACGTTGCATCCGAATGGAGAGCTATCATGTTTTTATGCCATAAAAGGCTGAGAAAGTAGGTCTAAGATTTCCAATAAAGCGTGTCCCTGAGTTTGCCCAACTTTAATCAACCCATGGCAGGTTTGGTTATTATTTGGAGGGCCTTAAACCTGCCACCCTTTTTAGATCAACCGTAGAAAGCTTTTAATTGGCCCGCCTCAGAAAAGCTTGCCGATTGGGTTTACGATAAATTTTCAACTCGGATCCAAGCATAGTTTAATGGATGTATACCTTTGCAGCTTACCGACTGGGTAATGGTTCTGGCTTTTCTGTATCGGGGAAACTTGAGCTCTCAAGAGCACGTTTGAACTCGGCCCTTTCTCACTAGAAATATACCCCGCTTGCTTGACATCGTTAATAAGATTGTACCAATGCTGCTCGTCATGCCGCAAGCATGCGGATATTGGGGCTATAGTCGTAGGGAAAGCCTCACATGTAAGCCTGGCTATTACTTTGAGTCAGAGGTTAAAACTGCCTGTACGGTACTCAGGTTTAACCCTCACTCCTGCAGTTTGTAGTGAAGGGTCACTTTTCGAAGCGGTATAATTAAAAGCCAGGTGATATAAGGTCCGGAGTGGGTGGATCATCAATTAATATGGCAGGTTGTCTCCAGGCATTGTACTTGGTTTTTTGCAGGTGGATTGGCTCCACTTTCTTGTTAGCCTTTATCGATTGGCATCCTCGATCCATGGCATGGTCATTGGTTTTAAAGAGGCTTTTCGTTTAGCATTTATATGGTGATTTCTCATTTGGTCTAGCTTCCGGCTTATGTCATTAAGCGTAGGGATTAATTTTCTTGATTTAGATATTTAAAGCCGCTAAATAAACTGTGCTGGACTTGATCTGTTAGGCATCTGGAGGTGTCCGCTGAAGCCCTACTCCGGCTCTTCCAACTAGATCGCAACCTTCAAGTGACATCATAAACTTGGGCGAGTAATAAGCCAGTAGCTGTTCGTTAGGTTGAGATCAATGCTACTCCAGAATCATTACTCTAAAATGCCACGTGCGTTCGAGGGTTATAGCTTGGCGGGAGATTATGATGTCATCGTGTTAAAGGCTGTGTGTGGTCTGTATGCAATTCACTGGCTTGAAAGTAATAGATTTGGGTTGGGCTCCTTTGTTTCAAATATCTTTGTTCAAAAACTTATTTCGGTTTGGATTTTATTAGGGATAGGTGAATCTGGACTGGAGACTAAGGGCATTGGGTGTAGAACTTGTTCGAACCAGTGGTACATTCGTAAAGTCTCGTATTTGGGTCCAGAGGGATATAAACGCACAGATGCTTTCAGCTGGGGATAATATGGAGCTACCGTCGTACCAAGAAGCAACTCTCGATAAGCTGGGAAACATCCAATTTCAAGTATTCGAGAAGCAGCCTTGCCGCAGCCGCAGTTGGTACTTCGCTAACACAGCGGGTGAGCTGATATTAAAGTACTCCGGCTCCACCATGTCGTCGCCTGCCTTGCTGAGAGACGCCTCTGGTCTGCGGCTGGCGGAGGTCCGCCGCCGCAAGTGGAACAGCATCAGCACGTACAACATCCTGCTGCGGGATTGCAAGGCCGATATCAAACTAAGCTGCTCTCTGCTGGTCTTTGACAGCAACACCCTTACCATCGGCTTTCAAAAGAGGCTGTGGAAGCTCAACTGGGTTCCTATCCATTCCCTACGCCCCAGGATCACGAGGTGGCAACTGATCCTGCGCACCAACGAGGCGGTCATGGCCACCTTCTCTCGGAACGAGATATCCTCGGGCTACGTTGGCCAACTCGACATTGCTGGCAAGCTGTTTGGGCTGGAAGCCCTGGCCCACCACTTCCCTCGCCTTGTTGTCCTGAGCCTGGCCTATATCGCTCACACAACAGAGCTACAGACTGTTATTTGAAATAAACCCATGAACTAACATAGATGCTATGCTTTAAACCAACCTTCTCGTCTGAAATCCCATGCCATTCTCCAGTTTAGCTGCACAAACACTACTCGTCTATGCTACACAAGTCAATATTTTCCCTGGTGTATAAATTATATGCCGGGTTAGACTTGAATTATAAAATATATATTCTCCCTGCTCCTAAATTTGATCTTGGCTACATTTCATCACGGGTATCGATGGGATATAAACCCTTGATCAGCACCATCCCCAAAAAATAAAGAATAAAAAATCCAAATGGGTGAACTTGGATCAAGCTTCTATCCGCTGGCACCTCCATGAACCATCTACCCTTTATACTTGCCTAAGCTCGGTACATTAGTCTCGCTCGAGAGAAAGCTACACCCAACTTCTTCAAAGAAGCCGGCGATGGAAATCCGGCCAGAGATATTTTTCCGCAGCCAAAGTACATGCCCAGTTCCGATCGGTACCCTCTCCGAGCACCTCAACCGATGCCAGCCCCGCTGATATCCAGTGCGGGGGCGATCCATCCCATCCGACCGGTGCGGACGGTTTCCGCAACCTACTTTCTAATCTAAACAGTCGCCCTTCCCGAGAACCTCCGGACCCACCCTCGGCAGATGCTTTTTTATAAAAGCTGACCTTTATTAAAGCTCTCAAGAGCGGTGGTATAAAGGACCATGGAATTGGGGGTAGGGAATTTAGGAAATAGGTCATTGATGTATCTCATGGGTGCCTACAGACAACTCCCCTATGATATTCCATCCTCGAATTAAGGTCCCAATACATCTTGACTATATTTTCCGAGGCTGGGCTAAAGGTGAACCCCCGGGTTCGAACTTGGGGCCAAGTTGACACCGCAACCAACTCAGACACACCCGGTGCCCACCCTCGGTAGATGTGATCGGTAGGAGGTAAGCAGAAGTTTAAGGCTATAGCTGGCCCAGACCATAAACCCAGCTTGAGAACCAATCGGGTTCCCAAACCCAAGGTTCACATTTAATCCACAGCCACCATCTCAGTACGCTCCAAATGTAAAATTATACTTCACCACATCGCTATACTTGGCTCTCAATTTACTCAAATCGCTTTCCAAGCTTAGGAGGAAACCCACCAGATTTCAATCGACCAGAGCTATCAAGCATACCCTGGATCGACCCCAGGATAAGTTGCTGTAGAGGCAAGGTCCGCAGCCCGGTTCAGGAACTCAGGGGGATCCTTGGATATGAGGTTAGCTGCAAACCAGAACCATTGCCCCTGCCGATTGTACAGCTGCCTTATAAGCTGCTGCGATCAACCAGCCCCCTTCTGCCTAGATCTGGATCAGCTCAGCTGAGAACAGATCAACCCAGATCTATTGTCAATCATTATAGATACATCCATCCCTGGCTCTACCTTGAGCTCACTTGGCTCCTCTTTAAGTGGAAGTGATCCTGCTCATCTCAGCAGGTTATAAGGCTACTGTACACTCCTGAGAGGTATGTAGTGTGATCCTGGGTTAAGATCCAACTAGATAACAATCCCTTTATTGGATATAGAAAAGAGCAGTATATAGTCAACTGGGATGCCACACACCACCCATGCCATCCCCAGATCCCCTTGGAGCTAGAGATGCTGACCCTAGGATAATCTCTCAGCTGTACCCTGTACCACCCTCTACAGGGTAATCAGACCATCGCTCCAGGGACTTCTTCCCAAGAAGGTGCCATAAGGCATGTTGGAGCACCCTGGACATTTGTGTGGCTGCTGGGCTGGCTACAGCCCAGCATTGATCTTAAGGAACAGGATGGCCTGGATAGAAAGGACAAGAGATGTAAACGGGATGTAGCTCTATTTGGGATGCCAATATTGATCTACTTGAAGGGGGAGCCACCTGTCCACTGGGGGTGAAACAGTGGCAGGGTCTGAGCATGGTGTGGGTGGCAAATACCTTAGGTGTGGGATCTGGGCTTAGGATTGGCAGGGCTCCTATTTAGGAGGTGCTCCCCCATATTTCCCGGTTGGGGGCAGAATGCCCAGCGCTGCTGGGTATGTCATGGGGTGCCTGCCTGAGCAACCCCTGCATGCCGTAAGATAGGTTGGTGGGGGGTCGACCCCAGCTGCGGCAGCTGGAACCAGCCAAAGTTCAACTGTACGGTAAGCAGAAGCTGGCAGCAGCTAAAAGATGGCCTTCCTGGCAATTCAAGGCTAAAGCCCCTCTCATTTGGCCAGCATGCTCGTTTCCTCAACATCCCCCAGCGCCACCTCTTTATCCTATACCCCTTTGGCTGCTTTGGGTTCTCCCAGATCTGGAAGGCTGCCTTCTCCCTCAGCGGGATAGGCTACCAGGGGTGCTGTAAACCCTTGTGGATCTATCTAAGCGGGGGATGGGGTTCCCGCCTGATTCCTGAAATTGTGCTATCATTTTAGGGGGTTTAAAAAAAGCTTATTTTGGAAAAGCCAATAGTGATGCCAAAATTTTGGGATCGTGTCCCTAGAACTAACGGTATTGGGAACCAGGTGGCTACAATGGTGGAGATTAAATTTGGCTCCTGGTTGACCTGCTTAAGGGACTGGGGACCCCAAACTTTGGTAAAGGCTTCTTCCCAAGCCAGGGGAGCTGCTGGCCTGGGATCCCTTCATTTCTGGTGGGCGGGGGTTCAGCAGCCCTTGGCTTGGGATGAAGCTGTCCACGGCGGCTTCAGAAACCTATCCGGTCGTCAGGCCTTCAGGGTAACCTTGCCGGCAAGGTCCTTAGCCAGGAAACATGGCCCTTATCTCAACCTGGCCCACCCGGGACCCCAACCCAAGACAACTGGGTCAAGCTGGGTATCCAAGACGTCAGAGCTATGGACTTATATACCTGGAGTGTAGGCCATCTCCCAGGAACTGTTCCATTGTAGCGGGGATTTCCAACTATCCCCTGACGCCACATGTAAGGTCTAAGGGCTTGGGGTAAATTATTGTAAACTAAAGCCTTCAACCCAAGAATATTAATGTTAGTTGTTGGGAATTTTGACCAAGCAATGAGGCCAATTATGAGGAGCTCATGGATTGGGATTACTGCAACCAAATCCATAAATTAGTAGTATAAAAAGCAATGATGCCAATTATGACAGAGCTCAGGGATATGAATTACTGCTACTGAACGACATAAATTGATAGTATAAATCATATGCATATCAGATCAGCAGTAGCCTGCTGACCTGGACCTTAAATTAGCCAATGGTAAGCGCTGCCGCGGCACTTAAGGGATACATGATTTGCCGCTGCCCCACCTGAAAAATGCACAAGCGCCGGGGTGCTGCCTAGCGGCTGTATTGGACGCCAAACTACTTTTACGGCAAGCAGCAACTGAAAATTATTGCGAGCGGCGCCTGGCAAATATTGCAGGCGCCACAGCACCGCCTTACTTTTACATTGAGCGCTGGGGCGCTGGGTTCAATTCCCCATAATCTCGAGCTCCCAAATTTATCACATTAATAAGCATTAAACTTGTAGCATTCCAAGGAAGTAGGAAGCAATCCTGAAGTAACTAAATTATTCCATTCCAGCAAGGATCACCTGCGCTGGGTGAAGATGAAGACATTCTATTGATTGATGTGCAATAAGCGCCAAACCTAGATTAATAATTACCCAAATTAGGGGTGGGTTAGGATGTCCTAGAAGACATTGCTAGAAGCCCAGGTATTAACCTTGCAGAAGGTATAAGAAGAATTAATCAATTACAATGAATAAGAATCTTGACTTGTCTGGAATATATCTTTAATCTGGTTAACCTTTATCCTAATCTTTAAGTGCTTCTGCGTGATCAGAAGCTGTTTCTGGGCAATAATCATGGTTCTGTTTGATCCTGGATCTTCTGGTACAGTAGTTTTAAAAGCTATGGTGACAACCAAAAATACCTCAGATTTAAACAAAATGATTTCAGATTTGAACAAAATCCAAGCTGCGCGAGATTCAGGATTCAATTAATTTATAAAATTTCAGTTAATAAATGAACTGTCAAACAAAAAACGAAATTTCACTAGCCCATTATACAAAATTATATCAAACATCAAGCAGTGTAGTTCAAACCACAAACAAAATGAACTGACACAACAAGTGAAATGGATGGATGCTGTTCCAGAGTATATTATAATCCAATCAGGATTCATATGAGGCACCAACAGAAGGACTAAAGTGAAACAAAACTTGAGCAATCTAGAAGCAAGATTCCACAAGCACAAAACAAAATGAACTCACACAAGATGTGTAGTATGAGCAGCCTAAAATAGAAAAATAACAGTTTAACAGCCAATCATCAGCTATCCAATTTAGGAACAGAGGCATTTTATTCATTTTCATGGCTCCAGATTTGTATGGAATGGTTTTGAGAACCTTCCAAATATGGACTTGAGATTACAATAAAAATAAATCATTAAATTTTAAAATTTCTACTTTTAGTGATTTTATCCTAGGTTTTTTACAATGGTTTTTACAAGCAATATCTTTGACAGCACCAGCAGCCAAGCCAGCTTCAATGGAGGCAAGGCTCAGAACGTGGAGGCACCTGTTTACACCCAAGCCTTTGAGGCGGGTAACAAGGAAGCTGACCTGTACCTGACCACTGACCCCTATGGCTTTGACTTGTTCAGTAGTCACATAGTGTCTAGCTCTGCCCCTGCTCCCGTACCCACCCCCGCACAAGCTGCCCACCAACCAACCAATCAGGATGGCAACCTTGATTTGGAACAACTTCCTGCCACCAGCCAACCTGCCCCCCTACAGCCAATCAGGCTTCAGCTCCCCTGGCCCAGCGCCCCAAGCAACAAATCATCACTGCCCAAATTCTTCAGGAAATTGTGGCACTGAACCTGCAGGGTCTGTCCTGGGAACAGATTGCCGCCCAGTTGCAATTTACCCAAGCTACTGTCATGCAGGAATTCAACAACCTGATGAACAGGGGGAATCTGATTGGGACAGCCAAGAAGCCCAAGAAGGCCCCCAAGTCACAAATATCTGAGGCATACCCAATCATGCTTGACCTCCTCCAGCAGGATCCCAAGCTTCCCTTGACCCAGGTCTGGAAGCAACTTGTGCACCATGGCATTTGGGTGTCTGAGTGCATGGTGCAGCTCTGGATGTATGGGAAGGTGGCTTCCATACAGGTTCTTACCAATTTTGCCGGCAACCAATGGGATGGCGCTGAGGATTCCCTGTATGACACTGCCATTAAATCAACCCTGGTCTGATGCCTGACTAGTCTAACTGATGATGTCATGTTCATCTCCTATTACAAGCTATCAATAGCTTTTGATGATTTTGGCGAGCAAGGAAGAGCCGCCACTCAAAAAGGAAGGAAGAAGGTCAAGAAGGGGACGTTCATTGGTGCATTTCTGGCTGTTTCAGCCAAGGGTTTTGTCTACTATTGGACAAACCCAGATTTCATTGATGGCTACTCATACAGCCACATCCTCAGTGGATTACTTGACTCCTGGGATGGCTCAAATTCCAAGTACTGGGTTTTCTTGAGCCACCAGATGGAGGGTAGCTCCACCGCCCTTGAGGCCATCCAGGGACGCGGGCACCAGGCCTCAGTCTACCCTGCCGGCCATGCAGACGTCCATCTGGCTGATGTTGTCTTCTTCAACATGGGATCCACATTACAGGAGCGCCGCCCTCAGGCTTTCAACGACCTCTATCTTGGGGTCCTTGACCACAATTTTCTCTTTGGCTGCCAGATGGTGGCTGACTTGTTTGCGCAAATGGTTTTCCATGTGAACATGGGCAACCAATCACGTAAGGATAAGTGCCTTCCACCTTGGGCCACTGCCACCTACCAGCCCATCCAGCCAATGACTGATGAGGAATACAACAAGTGTTATATGGCAGCCATCACACAAAATCCTCCTGCCTCCACCCCTGCCACCAACACCCCTCACCTGCAAGCCCAACCCACCCAATCCCAGACCCCCCAGGCCAGCACTGCCTCTACGTCTTCCTTCCCGTGTTATTCTGCCTCCTAGGCATCACTCTCCCCCGCCCCAATAAACCCCTGTCACCAAACATTTTCTATTTATATTATCTTTTTTTAATTTCAATTGTTCATGTTCTCTTTGTTTATAGTTGGTTTTATTCTTTATGTTCAGCTTATTTCTATAAAATCATATATTTACTATGTTGTGTATCTAGATCCAGAACACAGTTATTTTTAGCACTTAAACACACCCCTTGTGAAAATATTAACAACAATTTGGTGATCAGCTAAATTTGAATTAGAAAATTATAGTGTTAACTGTTTTTAGATAAAGTTGTTACTGATCTGAATTCAAAACCTTAATGATAAACTTTAAGCCAATCAGGAGCCAAGTGATAAAGTGATTGTTGTGACATAAAGGGTCATTCAATAATTCTTTGGTGCATGTGCGCTAATTAATATGATTGGCTGGATGTTTTGCCATTGTACGCCATTGCCGCTGTGGCAAGTTGTTGATGGACTAGTGCCCAATCAGCTGCTGGGTTAGCACTAGTCCATCAACAACTTGCCACAGCAGCAATGGTGTACAATGGCAAAACATCCAGCCAATCATATTAATTAGCGCACATGCACCAAAGAATTATTGAATGACCCTTTATGTCACAACAATCACTTTATCACTTGGCTCCTGATTGGCTTAAAGTTTATCATTAAGGTTTTGAATTTGGATCAGTAACAACTTTATCTAAAAACAGTTAACACTATAATTTTCTAATTCAAATTTAGCTGATCACCAAATTGTTGTTAATATTTTCACAAGGGGCTATGTCAAGCGCCAAAAATAATATGGTAATCAAGGAAACAATGCCAACACAAAGCAAACAACACATATTGAGATGAGCGTAAAACATATACAAAATGGGTAAAAAGATGGGATAATGTAGTAGATGGGAAAACAAAAAGGAATAAACAAAGAGGCAACAGTATCAAAATAATACAGAATTTATTGGGGCAAAAGCTATAAAAACATATGAAAAGGTTAGTAAAAAAATCAAATGAGAGAACTTGAAAAACTACTCAAAGACCTTGACTTGGCAATTGCCAAAATCAAAGACATTGACCGCAAGGTCAAAGCCAAAGTTAAGTCTGCCGTCCTCACTGGGGACAAAATTGACAAGGTGTCCACAAAGGCACTAATGACAAAAATGCCAGACACCCCTGAGAAGACCATTGAGCGTCTTCTCAACATCCAGAAGACAGTGGTTGAGGGCCTCCAGTTTAAGGCGTACAATCTTTCTGTGCCGTCTGTTTGGGTTGACAACCCGGAGATGTATGAACATCTCAAACCCGCCAAGCGTGCCAGAGCAGAGGATACTGAATTGCCAGCGCAATTGCTTGCGCCAAGAATGGCCAAGCCGGCCAAGGCTGCAGGCAAGGAAGAAACACAAGAAGGTAACATAAAAAAATAAAATTAATAAAAATTTTCAAATACTTACCTGTTTTTTTAGAGAACATAGACGGCAAACTCCGCCAAGTCCTGGTCCCCTTTGTCCCGGCCACATTCTACGCCAACTACGCCACTCATGTGGCCAAGCAGTTGTATCTGTCCCCCCTGTCTTGCAGGAGCTGGAGGACCGCATCCACAGGTCCTTTCCTATGTCCAGGGAGGCATTGGCTGGGCTGACGCATGGTAAGGGGGCATCCAAGTGGGCAGTTACTGCCTACAAGGATGCCCAACTGGTCCGCCTGGACCCGGTTAACCTCAGTGGAGTTTACTGTGTAAACTCCATTGAGCTTGTTTGGGACGTCCTGGTGACGCTCCCATTCAAGAATGTACCAGAGATGGGCCGGGCTCATGCGGCTGCTTGCTTCTGCTTCCCGTTGGAGCATACCCTATCTTACCTTCTGGACAACTTTGGGCGCGCAGTGGGGAAATTGGCTGTTGCAGACGCAACAGCTGTCAAGAAAACTAAGATCCTCCTGGCAGACTTTGGGCTAGCCTGGAGTGCAGATGAGACAGGGCTCCCCTTGGCAATGGATCTTACCTTTGCAAAGACCAGGCACAATAAGAAGATCAGTGTGGTCTATAATAAATTATGTGAGTTCACGGAAGCCTTTGCTGGGCAAAGGCTTCACTTGGTGGTTTACCTCGGGTATCTTTTCTTCTTTGGGATGAGCGCCAGCGTAGAGGATCTAGACAGGGTCCTTCTGGGAATTGACAAGGCCCGGCTTGCACTTGACGGGAAGAAGGTCCCCCTGGATATGACTTAGTGGACCACGTGATACAAGACGCCCTGGTCCTGGCAGGGATTTACGGGTTTGCAGCCCCGCCCAAAAAGCTGCTCCTCAGTTTGCACCTAACCCTACTCCCCTTCACCAGCAGGCGGGAGTTTTTTAATAAGGGTGTATCCACTGTCCACGGTGTGGCAGTGGAGGTTGTGCGCCACCTCCATTGTGGGGTGGGTACATACCAAAGAACTCACTACAGGTGTTTGCAATAAATTCTCTCTTCTAATAAATTTCATTACAATTCATATTATTTTTATTATAATAAAAATTTCTAATTCTTATTTCAGCAAACCAGTTTTGCAAAATATATTGCGGAAACGGGTTTCATAAAAGCATAAAATAATATGTTAATAAAATAAATTCCAACTTGTACATTTTATGTTTAATTTTTATAAGACTATTTTATATTTATTTGACAAAAGTGGTATAAATCTATTTGTGTAATCCAGTATTAAGCATTTGGGATTACCTCAGATGGCATAATAAAATAATATATAATAAAATAAATAAATTACTTACATCTATTGATGGATCTTCTGAATGTGATTGCAGGTGTGAAACCATCTAAATATAAAATGATAATTAATAAATCTTGAATAGTAAATTAGAGAATATAAAAAAAGTTGGACACACTAAGCCTTTAATTGATTGGCTGTTTGGTTAGGCATGCAGGGATGAACAAATCAGCGTGGCCATAGAATTTGGCCACGGTTCCAGCTGGGAGGGTGTGGTTCCTGGCCTGCAGCAAATTAAAGAGGTCCTTGGTCCCAGTTGGGGTTCCTTGCTTGACAACTCGCTTGAGCCACCCAAAGACTTCCTCAATGGGATTTAGGGAGGGCAAATAGGCTGGGAGAAAGAGAAGGCGCAAATTTGCTGTGGCCAATTGCTGGGGGCCCACAGCAATGCTGGTGTCAATTTATGGAAATTCTTCAAGAATGTCAGCCACCTTATGGAGACCAACATTGTCCAGCACAATTACATTGGTGAAGCCCAGGGCTTGTGCACCTCAGGTGCTGCTGGACCAATTGAAGGAATGATAGAAAGGTACAGTTATTGTGAGAACCCAATATCATTTGATACAGCTTGACCCCCTTTGGACCAAGGAGAGCCACCATCAAATAGGCTGTGGCGCAGACTGCAGCACGCCAAGCCATCCTGTCATTTGAGCCTTTGGGGACATACCCATACCCATTGCACATTGACGAGGCAAATGCTGATTTGTCAATGTAGTAGAATTTGAATGTCCCCTTGGCTCTGAGGGCAGTGTACACCTCTGCGTATTTTTTCTGGATGTCAATGTTGGCTGGGCTATTCCAATTGTAGGGGGATACTCCAAGCTTTTTCCAGGAAAAGCGCATCTTCTTCATAATTTGGTAGTAATAGGAAATGGAAGCCTCAATCCCAAAAGTGGACTTGACCATTGCCTGTATATTTGCCAGTTCAAGATGACAGTTCTGGGTTATCCACTGGCAGATTGCCCATTTGTGCTCCTTGGTAAGCATGGTAGAAACATGCAAGTATTTCTCTGCAGCAAGGACACGGCCAGTATTGATGAATTTGTGGAAGGTCTTGCTGGCGTACTTGGGATCCACTTCAACAATGGCTGTGGCCGCCTTGTAGTCACCAGATTAACGCATTAGCTTGAGCAGGATGATGTGTTTGATATCTGGGATGCGCTTCTGAGTGGGATTAGTAGGCTCAGATGAACTGGAATCCTGATAGGTGACAGGCTTGCAAGGCATGGGCACCTTGTTGTAGAAGGCTGCAACCTTTTTTAACACCAGCTGTTCCTCATAAGTTCTTTAGATTTCAGGCTTCTTGTCCTCTTCCTGGTTACCATCACTGACATTAGGCTTGTAGCTAGTGTCAAGCACAGGCTTAACCTTCTCCAGCATGGCTGACAGGACCGACTCTTGGCGCTACACATTGTCAAACACATAAAAAGTAAGTTCTACCTCTTTGTTTCTAACTTTCTTTGTAGTGGTGACCTTGGTTGGCTTCTGGGTCAGCTTGGGGACCCAAGGGCTTATGCTCTGCACCCTAGCAGCTTGTGCTCCTTGAACTGGCTGTGTCAGTGCAGCGTCACTATGGAACTCTCCTCTCCTGTCTCCTCCTTTAGTAGGCACTTGGGTTGCACTAACTCTATTCTTTGAACTGCAGGGGCAACTGCAACCACGGCGCACAACGGGTGTATTGGTACTCTGGTGTTGTGTTCCTTCCATTTTAAAATTTAATAAAATATTAAATAAATTTCAATTAAGTTACTCCCTAATTTTAATTTTTGCTTTTATCTGAATATGGATATTTAATTAATATTTTTCCTACCCAATATCCCAATTATAGATTTTTTATTTCTTAATTAGTTGTTTTTGGTTTTACAACGCCCATTTTAGAATACTCAAAAAAAATCCACCCATTTTCCTAGATTTTACTGCCAAATTCAAGCACCTAACACAATATTCTTAAAATTTATGTTTCAGATCTTGTGTCTTATTTTAGATACCTTGGTATCATTCATGATTACAATCCATTGCACACATTGTGTGAGTGATTTTGTTTACATAGTGAGTTGCTATTGTGTTTTGTTTTTGGTTTGAGTTCTGACTCACCTTGCTTGGGTGTATTTTGTCACCAATTCACATAGTAAACATATGTACACCAAAATTCAACTCACACTATTTTGTTTGTGAATCAATGTATTTTGGATTGTATTTTGAATGGTTTTGCTTTGCGTGTGAGCCCTTTGTTGCTGTGTTGACTCATTTTGCCCATTAACACCAATAAACCCTGTTAACATAGTGTATATTTTAACCAGAGAGTTGGATTTTGTTTAAATCTGAAATTGTTTTGTTTAAATCTGAGGTATTTTTGGTTGTTGCCATAGCTTTTAAAACTACTTTTTAATACTACTCATATCCTCACATATGACTGTATTTTGGAAAATGTCCTATGCCCTATAATCTCAAATAATTGTGGTGCTTTAATGCAAAAAGTGCAACATTAGTCAAACATGAAAAGGAGGGTAATGTTTGCAATAATAATTATACTAAAGCTCCTAAAAGTTTATAGGATGTAAATTAGGGACTAAGACGGTTAATCAAGCCTAAGAAAAAGAAATAAAGACCAGTATTAATGACTGAAGATGGGGTTAAGAAGTCAATTTCAAGGTCAGGGTAATGATCAGCACTAGATGGCAGATTAAAGCTATCAATAATTAAAGTATGGGTTCCACTATAAAAGATACCAAACTGATGGAAGATATAATCAAACGGGACCGTAAATAAACTAGGATTTCAAAGGAAAATAAAAGATGCAAGATAAAAGATTGGAAGGAAAAAACACAAGCCACAAAACCTAACAAGTACCTGTTGGGGTGCAAGTCAAACAATCTCAACTTAAATTTGAGACTGGGTAAAGTTCAAGCTATTTATTCTAGCTTGAATTTGAGGTAGACTTAAAGGAAAAAAGAATTAACCAAGAATGGTTCAAGTGGCTTCTTTTGTATGGAGAACCCAAGCACATGTTGTTTTGAGATTTAACTTTAAAAGTTAAGTTTGAAAAGGTAAAGGAATGGTGCAGGAGCGGCAGCTGAGCTTTGTACTAACTCAAAATAGGACAAAAGCGGCAGGGAGTCAGGAAAAACTTGGTCTGAGGCTGCTTGGCATAAAGCAAAAGCAAAAAGAAAGGTAATTTGTTTGGATTTGAATAAAGATTAACCTTGATATTAGGTTCTGGGTTTGAGAATTATCCATGGTAAAAAGGTAACTTCAAAAAGTGATTTTAACCATTAATTTAGGTTAATTAAACTGTAAAGAGAGGGAAAGATGAGGAAAAAGAACTAGGAATAATTGTTGGTTGTTTGGGGCTAGGAAATAAAAGAAAACCAATGTTTGAAGGTTCATAATAGCAGAACAATAAAAGATAATCCTGACACCGCATCAAATGCAGTATAGCCTCTTCTTCACAATTAAAGGTAATATTAGCTCCAACCTTATTTCCTTTTTGATACCTCTGCTAAAACATCACAGTTACAGTATGACTCTCACCTTTTGCCTAAAGATATTGTCAACCCTGGACCTGTACTGGTGAGTTAAATGTTGAGCTTGTGGTGTTAAACTAAACAAGATATTAACTAAGCAGGGAAGATACTTTCCAAAGCACTCAATGATGTGGAGCTCTTAGATGATACCCTCTGAAATAGGAGTATGGACCAGGTCAAATTTAGGGTATAGACGTGTGAGAAAGGAGCCATATAGATAATTGACTGTTACTAGTTGATGGCATAAAACCTTGGCATTTTAACCCCATATATAACCTGGTTTCTTTAGTGTGGAGAGCATAATCATCTGTGATAGGATAAACAACCGGATCTATTAGGATGTTTACCAACAATCTGGCTAGAGAAACGCCATGCAGCTAAACAGATTGCAGCTCTGTATTAGTAAGGGGAGACAAAATTCCAAAGGAAAAGAATAGATATTTGAGAAAGATTAATCATCTCATTGAGAGCCAGGAGTTACTATACCAAGAGAGTAGCCATAGGAGTGGCATAGTGATACAATCCTAATAAGGTTCTTGATTTGAATAAGCTGTCAAGGGTTTCTGATTGAAACTAGCTCTGATCCTTGTTAGGAAATATTGTCTGGTATTTCAACATTAAGGGGAGAGTCAAACTGCCATCTTATATGCCATGGGTTGACTCATTAAGTATCCCCTGAATATTGTGAGATCTGTTGTCAGGAAAGTTATCAAACTTGGTTGCAAAATCTGTGGCAAAAAATTGCATTGCAGTAGTTTTCACAGATATGGCACTAAGCAAAAATAACTCATAATTAAACAAAATGGACTCAGATTTAAGCAAAATCTAAGTATTGGTGTAAAATATACACCCTGTTAACAGGTATATTGTTTGCTAATAGGAAAAACTGCTCAGCACAGCAGCAAATAATCCAAAAAAGGCAAAAAAAATACAAAATACATTAAGTCACAAAAAATGGTTTGAGCTGTCTCCCAGTGTACAATTGTTTACTATGTAAGTTGGTGACAAAATACACCCAGATGCAGTGAGTCAAAACTCAATTCAAACACAAAGCACTATAATGGCCCAATGTCACAAGTGAAAAATTCCTGCTATCAATTACCAATAAAAAATCTCAACTACAAGATTCAAACCCTGGGACCCTGCAGGCCGCCAGCTTGTAGGCCCAGCTGCCCGTGTTTTTTGGGCTCAAATCAGAAATGGATTTGACTTCATAGAAACCTCCAAAACCCACCAGCATAAAGCCTTTTATGATCAACTATGCCCTCTGAGGGATCCTCTTAGCCTAGCCAATAGTAGTTCTAACCCAATCAATATCCCCATAATAACCTGGGCCGCTGCCAATGGAGTACTGCAGAAATTTCCCCAAGAACAAGGGCCGTCAAATGATGACAAATCCCATGCCTTGAAGAAGGAAATTGAGATTCCCTGTCCCAGCCAATGATTAATTTTCTATATTGGATGCCATCAAAGATTTCCAAACCCTGGTAAATTCTACCACCTGGCCCACAAGAATCTGCAAAATTTTTCACAGTTTTGATGAGCATACTTATACCCAGGAAATGACAGGAAGATGCACATTGCCATTCTTGCAATAAAGTTTTATGAGCCTTTGTTTCATGCAGGTCTTACCCTACATCCTTTTAGCACTTTATCACTTTCAATTTTATCTTCCTGGGTTTGTCCCTGCTTCCCATCAAGCCCAAGAAAACGCGGACCAACTGCCCAAGTTATACCGTCCCCCAGGTGCACCATACAGCCCAGTACATTTTACAGAGTATCCTCCAAACCCAGATTACTTGGAATTTACCTTAGTGGAGATCCTAATTTGCAACCCACAAGCCCGTACCAGAGAAACAGAGCTTATTGGTTGTGAAGGAACTTGGATCACCATGCGGCCTTTGCTATTTTGCAACAAATATAACTTCCTGCCCGTTTATTTGATACCAATGACCCCTCCCTTGACCCTGCGGCCCAACTGCCTGCAGGAATCTGTTGCTACTAGTGAGTCCACCTCTATCCATATATTTGGAGTCATGTAAATCATCCTCACTGGCCTAATTAATTCTATGGTGCCCACCAGCAGACCCTGGGCCATCCTCGGGAAATCAATATCCTAGATTGTAAAGTTAGCTCCCATCCTGTGGTGGGCCCTTCCTTCTGGTCCTACAGGCTGTTTGCCTGCAAGTTATTAGGAACCTACTACAGGATGGATCCCTGACACTCAACCAGAAAAAAGAATTCCCAGCTATTGTTTGAAGTGATCTGAACACAAGAATGATGCCTAGCTATCTAAAATAAGACACAGAATCTGAAGCATGAATTATAAAAAGATTTTTCTTAGTGTTTAAATATGGTGTAAAATCTGGGTGAAATGGGTTAAACCAATTTAGTGACTCTACAGCAGGTTATGTAAAACCAGAAGCAGCTAAATGAGACATTAAAATCTACAAAAATGCACTTGTATGGTGTATTTTCTGATTAAATAACCACATTTGGATAAAAGCAAAATGTAAAACCAGGGTTTCAGATTAATTTAGCTTGATTTATAATCTATTATAGTAAAATGGAAGAAACACAACAGCAAAATGCCAATGCTGTTGATGTGTGCTGTGATTGGTGCTTTCCTGAAGGTCAAAAAAATGAGTGAGTGAAACACAAATGCTTACTCATAAAGAAGATAAATAGGCAATAGATACTGTCAAGGTTTCACAGACACTTTAACCAGTTCAATAAGCACAGTTTGATAGGGTGCAGAGAATAAATTTGAGGGTGCCTAAGCTATCCAGAAAGTCTACCAAAGTTTTCATGTCTAAAACAGTGAACAAAAAGGAAATTGATCTCACTTATTTGGTATTTGAGAATGTTTACTGTCAGAAGTCAATCCTAACAAACAGAATACAAAAATTTGAGTCAGTGCTTGACACTAGTTATGATCCCTATCTAATCAATGGTAACCAAGACAATGATGAAGAAAAAGAATACTAAATAACTTTGGAGAGGCATTAGGTTTTAAAGAAGGTCACAGCATTCTACAAAAAGGTGACCATGCCTTGTGTGCCAGTCATCAAGCAGGATTCTGATTCAACTGTACCCAAAAATTAACTTGGAGATTTGTTCATTTGGGGGAAACACAATTTTATTTGGGGTTCAAGACAACTTTAAAAGGAATGCATCCAAGAGATAGGGGGATGGGGAGAGTAGAGTGGGGGCTATAGATGTGGAGGGATTTGGATGTCCTTCCATTTGATTCCATTGTGAGTTACCATAGACTCAGAGGATAACTCCTTCAAATTTTTGTGGGCCCCAGGTACTGTGTGACCCCACCTGAAGTTCCAGAAAAAACTTGGAAAGTTGTTCCTGACATAAAGTACCTTATTCTTATTGAGTTGATATAGGATACTGGTGATCTCAAGAAGGCTGCATGTATTGTTGGAGTGGATCCAAAATATACCAATAAAACATTTAATAAATTTCTCAACACTTTGCAAGTTCTAAAAGCAGAGAAATCCACATGCTTGTTGACCCTGCTCACCAAGAAGCACAAATGGGCCATCTGTCAGTGAATTAACCAAGACTGTCATCCTGAACTGAAAAATATATTGTCTATGGCCAAGCCCACTTTTGGGATTCATGCTTTAATTTCCTTTTTCTACTGTGTATCAGGGGATTTTGATTTTCTTGGAAAAAAACTTGGGGTATCTCCATATAGCCATAACAGCCCTGCCACTATTGATACTTGGCAAAAATACACAGAAATGTGCACTGCTCTCAAGAACAAAAGGATAGACAAAATCTATTATATTTAAAAATCATTGTGTATGTTGTATATGCATGATTCATATGGCTATTTCCCCAGAAATGCTAAAGACATATTATTTTGGTGTGTTTCAGTCTGCATTACAGCCTATTTTATAATGGCTCCCCTTGGTCCAAAAGAGAGTGATATGTATCAAATAATCAAGGGATCCCATAATAGCAGGACCCTCCTATCATTTCTCTAATTGGTACAATATTATCTCAGGAGCACTATCTCAGGGCTCATCAATATTATTGTACTGGATTTTTTGGGCTCCACAAAGTGGTAGATATTCTTTATGAATTTTCAACAACTGAGGAAGGTGTGGCAGTTGGCCCACAGCAATTGGCCACAGCACATATGTGCCTATTATTTCTCCCTGTGTATTCCCCATTCCTAAACGCAATTGAAGAGGTCTTTGGGTGGATCAAGCAATTTTTAAGCAAGAGCCACCATCTGGGTTGGAGGGCTTATTTAATTTGTTGCAGGTTGGGGTACATATCCTTCCAGCTGAGACTGTGGCCAAGTTTTATTCCCACACTGATTTTTCATCCCTTTGTGCCTTGATAATCAGCCAACCAATTAAAAGGATTTTCTCCCTTTTCCTATATTGTTTTGTATATATTCTCTCTTGATCTTTATTTTATGCATACTTTAAATTTATCATTGTTTATTTTATATTTAAAATTTATTAATCACATAATCTAAAAAATGTGCTGACATTAGTCTGTAAGTTTGATTTCCTTTTTATTTTAAATTATATATATTGTGACCTTTGATAGATATCCAAACACTTGATCATGGAGTAATTTATATCTGTCTATATCTCTCCTATCAACTAAATATAAAAGTAGTCTAATAGTTTTTATCTTATGTTCTTGTAGATATAAGGTAACAATAATTAAACAAATATAATTTCTTATAATAAATATATTCCATATTTATATATTGCTTTGTGGCATAAATTTTATTTCTATTCAATTAAAATGAAAAATATATTGTAAAAAATATTTTAAAAATAAAACTATATTATACATGGGGAGGAATTTTAATGTTTTGGCAATAGTGTGTGCTTCTGTATGCCATTAATTAGTAATGAAGCTGGTACACTACCTCCACTGTTGCAATGTACATGATAGATATGCTGTGATTAAAATATTTCTTTTGGCTTGTAAAAAGGAAGGATAGTGAGGTAAGAGCTCAGGATCATCTTCTTGTGTGGGGCTGAAACCCCATAGATCCTAGCCAGAACCAGGGCGTCCTAAATGACATGATCTACTGAGTCTTACCCTGGGGCAACCTTCTTAACATCCAGGGTGAGCTTGGCCTTGTCAATCTCAAGTGAAACCTTGTCTAGGTTTGCTACACTGGTGCTCATCCCAAAATAGAAAAGGTATCCAAGTTAAACCACAGGATGGAGTCTTTGTCTAGAAAATATCTCTGTAAACTGTGCTAATTTTTTTCTCAGGTTTGGTTCTGGATAATTTTGTCTCCATGGTCTATGATATCCCTGTCTTCTTCCCACTCTAGACTAGCCCAAAGTCTGCCAGAAGAATTTAGTTTTCTTTACAGCTGACATACTGCCAATAGCCAATTTGAAACTGTGCCCCCAAAGTTTTCAAACAGTTAAGAGAAAGTATGCTTGATGAGGAAACAGAAGCAAGCACTTTTGTGGGCCTGCTTTATCTCTGGTATATTCTTGAATGGAAGCGTTCTCTGGTTATCCCAGACAAGCTCAATGATGTTTATATGGTTAACTCCATCAAGGACCACTGGGTCCAGGGGGACCAATTGACTGTTATTATAGGCTGAAACTTCCCATTATGGTGCCCCTTTACCTGATGTAAGCACAGCAAAGGCATGTTTGCTCATTATGAATTTCCTATTGATTTGGTTTTCAAGCTTGCAGATCACAGGAGGCGTCAATGCCAGCTGCCAGCCCTCATGGCTGGCGTAGTTTGAGTAGAATGTGACAGGGACATACAGAAAAAGGACTTTTATGAAAACATCATTAATGATTTCTAAAAAAATGTAAGCATTTAGAATTTTTTAATATTTTTTAGGTACCTTCTTCTGCCACTTGATTCCCAGTTGCTTCTACAGATTTTTCAGTTTAGGTGTGACGAGCTCTGCAGGAATTGAGGTGTCCTCATTGTGAGTGCATTTGGTAAATTGAGATGACCATACATCTTAAGGTCATCAACCCAAACTGGTGGTTCAGAAAGAGCCAGGGATTTAAACTATAGCCCCTCAATTATAGTATTCTGAGCATTTAGAAAACATTCAATTGTCTTCTCTTACATGTCAGGCATTTTATATTGTAAGGTCTTTATGTTGACCTTATCACTTTCCTTGCCTGTGAGGACCACAGTCTTTACTCTGGATTGCTTTTGATCAATTCCCTTGATCTTGGAAATTGCTGAGTCAAGGCCTTTGAGTAGCTTTTTGAGTTCTCTCATTTGATGTTTTACTAACCTTTTTTATGTTTTATAGCTTTCACTCAGATAAACTTTGTATGACTCTAATCTTGTTGTCCCTTTATTTTCCTTGTTTTTTATATAATTAATATATCCATATCTTTTTCTTTTTACTCCTTGTGTATATTTTTATAGATATTCTCAATTTTTGTTGGTTACTTTGTGGTTTGCTGGTCTTCTATAATTGATGTCTTGATTTAACTTATTAAAACAGCCCCTTGTAATAAAATAACAATGGATATAATGTTTAGTTTATTTTATATTAGTTAATTATATAGTTATTATGTTTAGAAAAGCTTTCTATGATCCAAATCCAATAAATATATAATTAACTAATATAAATTAAACTAAATATCAAATCCATTGTTATTTTGTTACAAGGGTTTGCTTCAAAAATTCAAAAATAAAGTGTATTCTGGATCTAGGTATACAGCATAGTAAACATATAATGTTATATAGAAATAATCAAGGCACATAGAAAACAATGAAATAAAAAACAAAGATACTAATAAGCAATTAAGATTCTAGATAATAAAATATATATATATTTATAGCAGAGAGTTTATTTGGGTCAGAAAGAAATATTTTAACAAGGCAAAATAATGCAGGAAAGAAGAGGTAGAGATGGTGCTGGGTTGATAGGCTTGGGCCTAGAATTGAGTGGGAAGAGAAAATATAGGGAGGGGGTTGGTGGCAGTGGGGATAAACAAAGTGGATTTTCATGAAGGCCAACACATAAAGCCCATTAAATTCTTTGTCTGGCATTAGTTTGATTGGTTGGTAGGCAGCTGTGACCTGGGATGGGAGGTGATTGTCCTTATGTGATTGGCTGACATTATTCACATGGAAAACAAGCTGACCAAATAAATCAGCCACTATCTGTCAACCAAAGAAAGAATTTTGGTCTTGGATGCCAAGACATAGATCATTGAAGGACTGGGGGTGATGATCTCAGACAATGTCCCCAATATTGTATAATATCACATTGTTTAGATAGATGTCTGTATGTCTAACTGGGTAAATTGAGGCCTGGTGTATTGTTCTTTGATTGTCTTGATGACCTTGGTATTTTTCTCATTTGGTGGCTCAAGAAACCCCAATGGGTGGAATTCAAGCTGACCCAGGTGTTGAGTATTCCACCAATAATCTGTTTATTCTCATAACCATTGGCGTAATCAGGGTTTGTCCAATATTAGACAGAGCCTTTGGATAAAAAAATTGATAATTCACCAATGAAAAGCTTCTTTTTGACCTTCTTTCTTTCATTAGTCTTATTTTTCTTTGTTCCTTAAAATTTTCAAATGCAACAAAATAATTTGTAGTATAAGATGAACATGATGTCTTCAGATAGACTTGTCAAGCATTGGGTGATAGTAGATGCAATGGCACAATCATATGGGGAATTTCTTCTGCTTTTCTATTAGTCCTTGTTTAAATTGTTCAATACTAAGACTGAGACCACTTAACTATGTACCAGAGATTCACCATGCAAACCAGTACCCATATGTCATGGTGAGAAAGCTAGCTTTAGACTAGGGTCAGAGTAAGCTTAGGGTCCTACTGCAGGAGATTAATCATAGTAGGATTTGCTTTGTTGATATAAAACTTGGATGTCTTCTTTTTTTTATCATCCTAATTATGTTCCTCTTATTCATACATTTATTAAATTCTTGCATCACAGTGGCTCAAGCAAATATCAATTAGTCAAAATTTGGTCCCAGATTAGGTCTTGCTGGTTGAGTCCTACAATTTCCTGGAGAATTTTTGCATTAATAATTCAACACTTAGGCCACTGGTCCACAGGCACCAAAGCCTGATTGGATGGTGCTGGAGCTTACTGGTTATTCAAATGCAGTTGTTCTAAACCAGATCCATCAATATGATGGGCTGGTTGGCTGTTTCCCTGTTCAGAGTTAGAAAAGGGGGAATAAGCAGAGCTAGTCTCTTGCTTATTATTGACCAAGTCAACCCCATATGTATTGCAAGTCAGGTACAGGTTGGCTTCTGTGTTACCCACATCAAAGATCTGGGTGTAAACAGGGGGCCTCTGTATACCAAGTCACCCCTTTACTGACACTTTCTTGGTTATCAACTTGCCTGTTGAGGCCTTCAAAATTATTTTTATTATTCAAAACCATCTTAAAATAAAAGCAATCGAAAAACACTAAAAGAAGAAGTTTAATTTTTATGGTCTTGACTTATTTATAATTACAAGCCCAGATTTAGATATTACAGTAGTTTTCAAACATGTTGAGATAAATGTATATTATTCAGTTTAGAATGCATATTTTCAGTCACAAAACAAATTTCAACTTGATAGATCTAAATAGAAGATAATTTCACAGAAAATGAGCAATATTTGCCGTAAATGTCCAATCATACAACAACCTATTCAAACTGAGGACAAATGCTTAAAAATTCATCAACAAATGTACCAAACACTAGAACACATGAGTTTCAGTCACAGAATGCTTCTACTATGTTTACTATGTTTTTGGTGAACGTATGAAACTCAGTCACAAAAGTTACAAACTTGATCCAACAATGAGCCTCAATAGCAACTGAAACAGACAACATAAATATCAAATATCAAAACACATGAATGAATCTATAATACTTTTACTAACTTGTCCTAATTGATAATGCAATCTAGAATACAAAAATGAAATAAATATTCTGAGTGTCTATTTTGGGATTAGAATCAATAAAAAAATCAAATTTATCCAAACTCATGATCAACAGTGCACATTTAAGACCAAAAATAATTAATATAGAAATCTAAAAATCTAATTTGAAATAAACGGTAGTGACTACTAGCTTTCATGCTACTATATCTGGAGTGATAAAAGTTATAATGAATAAATTATGTAGATAAACTGTTTTAATTTTATTTTATTTTTATATAAAAATAGATGCATCCCAACAGCAGAGCCAATCAGAATGGGTGTACATGTGGTGTCTTTGTGCTTGGCTCAGACCAGACATGCCTCAGTTATTGCACCCAGTTTAACTTAATGAAATAAGCCTGTTGGAAATAGGACATGTCTTTGTTTGAAAATTGACACACCAACTTGTGGTCAATCTAGCACCAGAGAACCCATTGGTCTGGTGCTAGATTGACCACAAGTCAACGTGCCAATTTGTAAATAAATATATCTCCTATTTTCAACAGGCTTATTTTATTAAGTGTTACTTTCACCTGAAAAACTCATACTAATAAAAATCAATAAAAATTCTATTATAACAGAAAAGCAAAAAAGTTTTTCTAGAAAATTAATTTTGTTTAAGTGTGTGCTTCTTTTTGAGTCAGTCTCTGTGATAAATGGGGCCTGTGCTCCACCTTTTCACAAAGGCATCTAGAAAGGTAGACCAGGCCAGGCCCAAAACCACGGAGGCCATTGCCACCAGGAACCAGTTTTGGGCAGGAGACAACTGCAGACACTGGTAACTATTAAATAAAGTCAGAAGGATTGCAATGTTGAGTAAAACAATCTGGGAAAAGCTTAGCTGAAGCATTTCTCAAACAACAAGAGAAAATGATTCTGCATAAAAAACTTTTTTTGAAATTTAAAATCAAATTTCAAAATGTTGATTTTTATGCCAAACTGGGGTTTTTTGTTGTTTTTTACTCTTTTATTATAGTTTTTTAGAAAACCAAGATAACTTTCAGGGAGCTATCATGGTAGGTATTTTGGGGAAAATTTAAAAAGTCTATAATTAATATGGAATGAGGGAGATGATTTGATAAATAACAGAAAAGGGAAAGTCTGTTATCCAATAGAGGATTTTTGGAATCCAACTCTGTCAGTTGGATTTGTTACAGTCTCTCAGACATAAATGTCCAAATTTAGAAGAATGTACATTAAAAATAATGATGTAGTTCCCTGAATAGATTTTGGTGAATTCACTCCTGAAATCCACTATTTCCAATTTGAGTCCCAAAAATAATCAATTTTTTCAAAAAATGAGTTGTTTTGTGTTTGAGTTCATCACTTTTGTGACTGAACCTCATATGCTCTCTGTTTGTACCATATTTTCCACACACTCATAATCAAATTTGATGTAGAATGCTTCAGCAAGTGACTGTATTGTGTGTGTTATGAATTTGAGTTACATGTGTTTGCTATCTCATTTTTGGAATTCAGTATTTGACTTTATTTTTGTTTTGTGATTGACTAATTTTTGTTTTCTTGCCTAGATAAATGGAAGCTTTATTTAGTAAATTAACCTTCAACTGGTTCCAGTTGAAATATGTTTTGCAACTGAGTTCATGTGTTCTAAACTGAATAATATATGTTTATCTCAACAGGTTTGAAAACTACTGTACTTGAAACCTATGCACACAAATAAGGAACCATAAAAATCAATAAAATACATCTGTCCCAAAATTAGATAGCTGTAGATTGACTGATAAACTTTTCTTTTTTCATTTTAGGATGCAAATACTACACATCTTGTGTGACTTTATTTTTTTTGTGTTTGTAAAACTTTTCTTCTTGGTTGCTCTAATTTTTTTCTGTTTAGCCTTTCTGCTGGTGCCTCATCTGAATCATGATAGTATTATAATATGTTCTAGAATGTCCCTAATCTATTTTGATATCTGTACCAAGTCACATTGTTTGTAGTTTGTACTATGGAATTTGATGTTTGATATATTTTGTATTTTTTGTTAAATTATTGTGTTTCTTGTTTGGCCTTCTGCCAGTTCACCAAAAATAATCAAGTTATCTTCAGTCTAGACCTTACCTAACTTGGATTTTGCTTAAATCTGAGTCCATTGTGTTTAAATCTGAGTTATTTTTACTTAGCGCCATAGCTGTGAAAATTAATTTAATATAATCTAAGTGCTAGACCTCCCTCATCAGTATTTTGGAACTCTTTGTGTAGCTCTCCAGAAAATTACACCATTTTGATCCCAATTTAAAGGCTTCTTTTAATTGTTCTCCCTTGGCTCACAGTGGCACTCTTTCCAATCAAGGTATGATATAAAAGGATCAAATTAATTACTAACCTCTGTCTTCATACAGAATGACATAAATCAATATGACTACAACTATAATACTTAATAAAAATATAGAAAGAGCAAAAATCTTAAAAAAGACAATAGTCAAGTTATATCTATTCAATTATAATGGCCAAACTATTATTGTCACACTTGTGCTAATGAAATATAGATTTGATGGACATTAAGCTTGAAGTCAGATCCAGATTCAATTACTCACTAGGCAATTGCACAATCAATCAAGCAAGAACTTGCGGATACCAGAGCGTTCAGGATTCTGCTCAAATCTCCTCAGGAATTGGCTTAATTGAAGGCTCTAATTAAGAAGTAAACACCAAAGCATTCAATTCTGGGATTAAAGCACACACTTGACGCTTGAGTCTGGAAGACTAAATGGAGCCAGCATCAACAATCTGATTGCTCAATCAATTCCTACTTCTGGGTGTGTATTGATAGCTAATATTGATATTGATGCCAATATTGATGTTGGCGCCACGCCTGGTCCTAATTCACCCTTCCTCTAATTCCCTTCCTCACAATTACACATCCCAATATATATATGGTGATATATCAAATAAATATAGGATTTTACCCCCATCATATTGTTCATTCCTATTGGATTTTACTATGCTGCTTACAGGTATGGTAATAGAGCAGTCATAAGGGCTAATTCTTACACAGTTATACTGAACAGTCCAACTTACAGCAATTCTAATTAATACAGTAGTTTTCAAACCTGTTGAGATAAACGTAAAATCTCAGTCTAAAAACGTATACAACTCAGTCTAAAAACAAAATCAAAAATTAAGGAATTTATATTAAATTACAATAGATTTGGATCCACTTTGATTTTGTTTTTAGAGTGAGATTTTTTGTTTATCTCAATAGGTTTGAAAACCACTGTATTAATAAATTAACATATTATAAAAATAGAAAAAGTTTTATTTCTATTTAATATAGAATGTTTTTCAAGGAAAAAAACAAGTGAACCAAGTATCAAGTGCTGAGGTTTCAGAAACTTTGGGGAGCAAATAATAAAGTTTATGTACATGTGCACAAAGAATCAAACAATACCACTTTCAGCAAAGAAGAAAAAGAGGAAACACAATCCCAGAGTCAAGCTGTTTTCACTGAAATATCCGGGGGCATCAATATCAAGGTCCCAGGTCTTACAATAAAGGCACAAAAAGTGATTAAATAAAGAACTGTAGGAATCAAATCAGTTGAGTATTCTTCTCTATTATATCAACTTTCATATTGCAAAGATATTCTCAGTGCCATTACACAAATATAAATTTGAATTTTCCCTTGATACTATATTTTATATTTATGTAAGTAACAGTGAAAGAGGGGGAAGAGCCTAAATTTTATCATACTGTAAAGGGATCAAATATTCTGAAACAAGATACTGTATACTATACCCAGGTATCTATTTCCACTATCCCACTGACAACTGACAACACACAATGTTTACCAAAGGCAAACCAGACCATTGCTAAAAAAATATTCATTGATATAGTGTTATGCATAGTTGACTACAATAATACTGTGAATATTGTCAGAATTTTTCCAGAATCAGCCAATTTCTAATAACTTTATATAGAAAAACTAGGTTAATTAACCTAATAAAGAAGACTAAATAACTTTTAATAATTCTCAAAATAACACAATTGGGCCATATTCTAATTTATAAATCAAACCTAAAGAGTTGAACTAGCAAATACAAAGATAATTTTCAAATCTACTTTTGATATTGAGGTAACAGTTTCTTATTTTTACTGAGATGTCAGAGGTCTTTTATTATCATAGAAAAAATGGGGTTTTGATATAATAGAAACATATCTAACAATATTAAGATCTAGAGAAAATATGATGATGTGTATAAATCCATTAATACCAATGAAAATTTTAGGTTTTTATTGAAAAATCATCATTTACTTTTCCCTTCATTAATACCTGTGTTTATATAAATAAAAATCAGAAACAAAGTATATCATAATTAATCAGTAAGTGCTACTGCCTATTTTATGGTGACATTTCTTAGTCTAAAGTACATTAAATCCCACAAGATTATTAAGTGCTCTTGTGACAGTTATATATTTCTAAACTTCCCCCCCAAATTTTAAGGACTATATCATAAAAATAACAGTGACTTTATTAATGTTATTGTTCTGGATAATGGAGGCTCCACAAATTAACAGAGGTTATCAATAAATTTACCATGATTGATACTATTATTCTAATTGATGGAAGCTAATAGGGTATAGACCACATGTTCTTACTATTCCTACATATTTACTCCCCTTTTCAAATAAAATTAATAAGCTCTTTGGATGTCTCAAAAGAGTTGTTGAGAATAGTACTCCAGATAGAGCTGAGGCCCTATTTGATTTGCTACAGTTGTGATCATATGATCTTTCAGAAGGATAATGGGTAAGTTATACACCTATTATGAGACCTTTATTGATAGATGTCTAGCCTTTATCACATCAAATAAATACATTGATTTTATACTTTTTTATTATTCCATTTTAATTTTTATAAAATATCAAAAGTATAGAGCCCTGCTTTAAAATAGATATTATATAATACAAATATAATACATGTTTATTAATTTAGTCAGATAGAGAAATGATATAAATTTGTCTTTAAAAAATAACTTCTGGTTAGCATCCAGATAACAACAAATTAAATAATGAGTAAACACAAAGAAAAAGAAAAATAATTCATAATATAAAATATAAAAAATACAGGGAAACAAATATTAAATAATATATAAGTAAAAAAAATTATTACAACATAGAGGGTTTTATTGCAATTTATTGATCCCAATGGAAGGATAGGACATCTTGTTGGATCTTGTGAGATATCCTAGAAGCTAATGCCAGGGTCCTGATAATCTCAAAATCATGGGTTACTATTCTATTTGTGAAGGGGATGCACATAAACCTAATTCCCATGAATAGATTTTCATGTAACACCCAAACTCTGTAGAGATTAGAAGTATAAAAGCATTCTAAATAAGTTACTATGCTGATAAGTACCCATCAGAAGTCTTTTTTCTCTCAATAATGTGTCTTATCTTGTTAATGACTGGAGTAATAACCCTCTTAGTCATTGGCTCTCTTCTTGATTTCAATATATAAAAGCCCCAAAAACCCACCAGATGAAGCTATTGTACATATTAAGCTTGCAAGAATTGCAGGGTTTATTATGTACTGTATTGATCTTGTATTTATAGGGTCAGAAAGATTTTTTGTCAATTGTTGTTCTGACAACCAATGTTATGTTTTTCAATAAAAAAAATAAGATGACATAACTCAATTTTATAATTTTTGTGGTTTTTTCTTTTGGATAGCTGGGTTTTACACATGCTTAACTTAAGGTAAAAATTGTTTTTTAATTTTCACAGGCCCTTTCTGTTGCATGGCTATATTTTTAATTTTTGCTTTTTTATATAAGAAAATTATATAGTAATTTTTAAAGCTATGGTGCTAAGCAAAATCACCTCATATATAAGTGAAAACAACTGAGATTTAAACAAAAATGTTGTACCTGTTCTGTATTAGTAGAGTTACAATGGAAAAATAATTGGAAACTAGATAATATCTTTACTTATATATATGGCTTATATAGTTTGTGTGAATTATATTAAGAGGAACAAGATTGTGATGATCAATCAGTTGTATTGGGCAGGGGGTGGTGTGATTCTTGTGATGACTGAAGCACCAAATCAAGTTGGGTTTGATTTGGAATTGTTACTGGGTCCTTTTGCCTTGTTTGAGGATTCAAGTTGACTTCTGCATTTGGCTTTTAGTGGTGGGAAAGTCAGTTTGAGTGACACAGGGTCTCTTGTGTGATTTTTTGCCTGAGGTTGACCCCCCTGTTTTGAAAACACAATAAAAGCTTAATAAAAAAGAAATATATTGATGTTTGTGGGATTGATATGGGTTAATTTTATTATAAATTAACTACCTGATAATTGAATGATCTAATCAGGAAGCTGGGTTTTAAATTTTGATATCCAAATTTCCTAAATGAAAACCATTGAGTTGAACGTGGATATTTCCCTTTTCTTTTTGGGGCTTGATTTCAATCAAAATAAAGTGAAAATACATTGTTATTTGTCCGAGTTTGTTCAATGTGTGCATAACTTTTGTGTGCTCTCTATTCGATAATTATGTTTTTCTAAATATGCTTTTTCTAAAATAATATACATACATTTGGGTGTTGTTTGGAATCCAAAATATTCTTTTTTAAGTGAAATTCATTCAATATTATGGGTGTTTATCATCAACTTTGAGTGTGACTATGTTTTTAGGGGTGTTTGGTGTGTTTTGTGTGTCATATTAAAATTATCAATGGTTTTTCCCCTGTTTTCATCAGAGGGAAACTCACATCAGTAATGTTTTGCTTTGTGTTTGACTTCAGTTTTATTTAATCTGACTTATATGCAATCATCTCAAACGCTATGAAAAGTAGAGTATTTTTTATTTTATTTTTTGGCTTTTGTATTTAAATACTCTTATTTTCAATAATAAACATGATAAACCTGATAAAGGGCTTTAAAATTTTGATTCGGATTCAAAATCATATTAGTTCATTTTTGACTAGTTGAAAAGGCATAGAAGCAATTTAATAACTTTTATTGTGTCTAGAAGATCATGTATTTTGTTTTATTTAAATAAAATCCAAAAAAATGAATTAATGAACATAATTCCATATTTTACTTCACATTGCTAATTTTGTATGCTAAATTTGACAATCCTACATTTTTCAAACAGGGAGTGATTCTACAGTATCAGTTTTTGATGTAATGAATGTCATAAATAACATAGTAACTAAAATACAGACATATAACTTAATTCATAATATAAATATTACAAAACATAACTTAAAATTACATTATTTAAAAAGTATTATCGTACAATGAAGGTACGAAAGAAAGGTAAAGCAAAACTAATTAAAAAAGAAGTTTTAAATGATATACTGCTTGGATTTACATTTTCCTTTTAATTTTAAAGGCACAGAGTAATGTTAAATATGATATAATTAAATTTGGCTATAAATATGGTCATATTAATTCATATACATAATTTTCCTGGTATAAATAAGAAACACATCTGGAGAACATATTTACGTACTATAGATATTAGAGGCTGAAAAAAAATTTCATAAATCAATCGGCTCGTGTGGCGCAATTGGCTAGCGCGTAAGACTGTTAATCTTGAGGCTGCTGGTTCGATCCCAGCCATGAGCGACATTTTGTTAATTTTTCATTGTTGGGGCAACTAGTATATTAAAAACTTTATTGAGATTTTATTCTAAAATATGATAGTTTTTGTAGTGGTTCCATAAATTATAAGTGTATCTTTTTTTCATTTGGTGAGGGTTGACTAAAATCACAATAAATTTTCAAATTAGAGTTTTGCATATGTTTAAGGAATCAAATGGTTATTATTTTAATTGCCAACTGGGCTATTTAAAGCTCGGAAAGGCTCTATCTTATGCAATGTTCAGTATCATGACAATATCTTTATATAAAAGAAAATAAGCTTATATGTTATATTATCATATATTTTTCTTCCTTTAATCTTACTTTACTTTAGTTGTATTACAATTACTTAATGATTTAAAGGTTAATTGATTTATTCTTTTAATCATTCAAGTTAATTTATCGCTGTGTGATTTTGACTCAAAAAACTATTACAGTAGTTTTAAAAGTTATGGTGCTAAGAAAAAAATCCTCTCAGATATAAGCAAAATTAATGGATCTCAGAATGAATTAGAAGTGGATCAAATATATTGCTACTCAATATTAATTCATTTTTTAAAAATATTGTTTGTATCTGAGTTATTTTTGCTTACAGCCGATTTTTTTGCTTAGCAACATAGCCTTTAAAACTACTGTATCTCAGTTGTACCTAATTTATTATCCTTGGCTGTTTTATATAAATTATGTTTAGAATCTGTTAAGATAAACAAAAATATACTAGCACAGAAAAAAACCAGTTCATCCCAGAATAAAATATAAACAGTTCCACTTGAATATCAAATTTAAACAACATAATTAGTGCCCAACCAGGTATATGATTGTGAAAATAATCAATCACACATTGAAATAAACCCAAATATGTATCCCAAAAAATGGGAAGCCAGCAAAAAAAAACAAAATATAAAAAATTGAATGTGTCATATTCTGGATGAAATTTAAGTTAAGTGATCTAATATTCAGTTATTAAATACACTAGAATCAAAGAACAAAATTAGGTCAGTCACTAAAGTGATAATTTTATATAAAGTAGTTTTCAAAGCTATGGCACTAAGAAAACATAATTCATCTGTAAGCAAAAATAATTCATATGTAAATGAGTTCAACTCAGATGTAAACAAAATAAGGACCAATGGATTTATATTAATTTACAATAGATTTGGGTTTATTTATATTTTTGTTTTTAGATGCTTTGATTTTGTTTACTTCTGAGTTGAATTTATTTAAAGGTGAATTATTTTTGCTTAGTCCTGTAGCTTTGAAAACTACTTTGAAAAACACATTTACTGAGAATCTGGATTGTTTTCATAGCCCAAAATAGAACTATGATATTCTAATTATGAATTCATTAAAATATATTCAAGAAACCACAGTATAATTTTCAATTGTTGAACTTCTAAAATTGGTCCCTTAGTATCACAAAGGAAAATTTACTGTTAATAATAAAGCAAGGCCCAGAACAAGAATTGAACCCCAAAACCTGTCCTCTGCAGCCTTCCAGCCCAGAGGGCCAAGATCCCAGCTGTTCATGTTTTTTGGGCTCAAATATGAGGGTGATTTGAATCAAATCCTGCTAATGCAAAAAACCTTGTCAATATCACAAGAAATTGTAAGCAAAAAAACTAAAAAATGGTACCAAAACTTATTTAAAAGTGATAGCAAATCACATCAAGGGGTACAACAGAGAAACATAAATTCCTGACAATAAGAGTCCCCAAAAAAATTCCCAAAGTACTGAAACTGAGCATGTCTTGCGTCCCTAACCACCCCTCTCACTCAGGCTGGTGAACAGAATGATCTAGTTGTCTATTCCTTAACACCATCCAATGATGAGCACCTGTGCCTGATCCCACCCTGTCTTCCCCAAGTTTCTGCTACCCTGCCTCCTGAGTTTTCAAAATCTTGATCTAAGGATGAAACCTGGTAGATGGTATTTATAACTTGCCAGGTTAAAGCCAAACCCCATCATCATCTTGAATAATAAAGTAGTGATGGACCTTTGGTTCAACCAGGTTTTATATATATTGTTTCTTTCTATGACCTCCAAACCAGATCCACAGGCCCACTGCTCCTGCCACTACACCCACATTGTAAATCCACTGCCACCTTTGGCTTTGGATTGAACCGTTTTTTCCTGCCGCACCAAAAAAAGGGCCAAAAATTGCAGCCCAGCCACTCAACTCTCTAGGCAATTTAGCTCATACTGTTGACAAGAGGTTTGTCCTGGCTTACCCTGCAGACCTCCTGGCTCTGGTAGTTCCCTCCTTGGAAGAAATGCTAATTTATTTGGACTATTTACTGGCCTGGTGTTGTCCTCTCTTAAAAACAATCAGAAACATTCAATCAAAAGACACCACACCAATAATCACAAAATCAATTGAATCTAAAATGTATGAGATGCCTTACAACCAATCAGATAAAGCCACATAAATTATCTTGAAACTCTTCAGTTTCCCTGGTTCTGACCTGAAAAATTTATCTCCCACCCAATCAGATTCAACCCCTGCTGTCATGTGATTCCCTTCCCTGCAACTCACTTTCTTTTACACAGCAAGGGGACTTTCAGTCCCCTGCTTGTCTATTGTCAATTCTATTAAACATTTGGAATTTGCTGCACTTTTTTTAGTATCTTTGTTTGCTGGAAACTCTGTTTCTAGTTTATATTATCTAAGAATTAAAGTGTTAGTTTTTTCCTTTACACTTACCTTTTACTTCCCTGTTTTGAACCTGGGTACTCTCCTGGACTCTTCAGAAGAGGCCTCAGCGTATAGTTGCCGCCTCCTCTTACTCTCACTTTCAAAAACCGCTTTCAAACTCAAAATTCAATATATTTCCTATTATTATCTTGATTTTTCTTTAAATTTTCAGTTTTTGAACCCATTTTTGCTTGACTGTGTGATCCAAGGTCCCCAAGACAACGTCCAAGCTTCCCACACCTGTTTTGTTGTTTCTTTTGCCTTCTTCTTGTGGCTGCCCTTGTGATGCATCTTTTTATTTGCTTGCCAGTTAAAAATTGTATCAATCTTCTTCAAATTTTGAGGAGATTGCAACCATGATACTCCCTGTTCTCAAATTTGTTGCATTTTCCTTGGCCCCATTTTTATTGCTCCTTTGGTTGACCTCACCAGACTTGTGGTCAAAAATCACTTCTTCTGCTCAGCTTGTGGGGGACAACCCGTCTAGCCTTCTGAATTTTCCTAGTGGTCTCCTCCTCTCTGGAGAGGCTGTGATGAAGAGTTTGACATGTGACAACCTATATTTGGATGCTGTTGGTTATGCATTGCCCTCCTCTGAAGGATAGAGAATGCCAATGCCTCCCCTCCCCAGCCGGGAAGAGAGTGACCTGATCCCCCTTGAGGCTCTTGAGGTGCTCCCTCCCACTCCCTCTTGCACTCTGTGGTTGATCACTGGTCTTGTGTTGATGGGAATGAACTCCTATTTACTTCAAATGTCCCCAGTGTCCTCCCTCTGGTCCCCCCTTAGAGCAGCCATCCCAGTCCTCCACTGGTTGGCATTCTGGTGGTTTGTTTCACTGGGATGGGAGCCAAACTTAGTTAGTTTAGCCCCCCTTTCTCACACACATATCCTGAAGACTCTATACCCAAATCAGTCTTTCCCCCTGGTACTCCTTTTGACCTAATTTATTTATCAAATATACTGTGAACCTGGATTACTCCAAGTCTACTTTAGAAAAAATCCTCCTTTTCAATAATTTGGCAAGATCCTTCCAACCTGAGACTTTCAATTTCAAAGGCTCCTAGTATAACATACAGCCCTATCTCTTTAAGGACAAGGACAAATATCTACCTGTGTACTTAGTCCTCATGACCTCTCCTGTCTTCCCCAGTTTACTTGCCTGCAGGATCTTGGGATTGCAGATGATATCACATCCACCCAAATCTTTGGTGTAATGTATATTGCACTGACAGGGTTGGTGGACTCCATGGTCCCATCTACTGGCCCCTGGTCCTTGATGAATAGATCTCTCTCCTATATAATTAAGTTGGTGCCAATATTGTGGTGAGCATTATACACTGGTTTGGCATTCCCCTACTTACATCTGCTGCTGCCCCACCTCATACTTGGTATATTGACACTTAGGCTCAAGAGAGCTTCTCAAATATAATATTTTTATAAAATTAATGCTAAAGTAGTTTTACAACCTGCTGAGATAAATGAAATCAACTCAATCTAAAAATTTAAGGAACAAAATTCCTTACAACCACCAAGTTGGAAACCAGAAATTGGATTTAACAGTTCCTGAAGGCCAAGCACTTATTATTATGGAATCAGATGACAAAATTAAATGAATTAATTAGTTTAATTGAAAATAAAGTTCAAAACCTGGTTTGCATTCACTTTTTAAAACTAAAAGTAAAAACTAAAACAAAGATAAAAAATCCAATATAATTTCTATTCTAAGTTCAAAAAAGTCCCAATTGTTACACTAGTTGCTCCTAAAGTAAAACTCAATGGCAAAAACCATTTCCAACAACATAAAAAAGGGTTTAGTAAGGAATTAATAACCAATAAATCAAATTTAAATGTATAATCAATTGGAAAATCTCAAGGAAAAACAGAAAAAGGCTAATAAAGTAAAGATAAATAACCAATCTACCAAAATACTTCACACCCAAGTCTTCCCCTCTATGCAAGTAACCAAGGTCAAACATTAAAGGAAGCACAAAAACCTCAATCAAGAAGTTCTTTCTTACCTACAGGATTAAGTTTACTACAGGTCTGCAAGGTATTGTTTCAATCCCAAGATACCCAGAAAGATCAAATGGTAAACTTGATACATATCCTCAAATTCCCCATGAGTATTTAAACTGATAACTTTATTTGGGAGAAATTGCTCCAACAACTTCTTTTTTTATTCTTCTACATTCAATAGAATCTATATTTTTCTTCTAGATTAGTAGATACTTATTTAACTTAGAACATAATGAGAGCACCCTTCTTGGTGTGTTTTTTCCTGCTTGGAATCATTCTAAAATTTTTTGTCAGTGAAGAAATTCCCCCTCCAACTTTTACAGAAAAATATGAAGAAACAGTTTGATACAGATTTGGACCTTGCCATCACCACATTTCTTATTTATAAACTGCTCATATCCCACTAATTGTTTATCCCAATGCTCCTTGGTACATTTTATCCTACACCTCTACATATTATATATTATACAAATTTACTCCTTTCTTGGGAAGGTTTAGAATTGTTGATCAGTTAATCCATATGATGATGGTAGGGATTCTGGTGGGTTCAGCCTTAGTTAAACTCAATTTAGGGACCTTACTCCACTCTATTGGGGATCACCTCCCAAACAATTAGATCCTGGACTAAAAATGAAATTGAAGTGGATTAAAATCTATTGTAATATAACATAAATTCCTTGACTTTTAGGCTTTATTTTTGGACTGATATAATTTTGTTTTATCTCAATAGGTTACAAAACTACTATATTATAATACTTCAGCTTTTTTCAATAGAATTTTATTTAATTTTGGCTTTACAATAATATTCAAGAGTGAATTAACTTTGATATTATGGAGGAATAAAACCAGGAGAAAGCACAACCATAGGCCCATGTTATTGACCAAAGGAGTGCAAATACTATGGCTCTTTTTAGACCCAGCAGAATAGCTTAAGCCAAGAGAAAGAGGAGCTGTATGTGTCACCTGGTTCAGCTGTGGGATAGATATTTGATAAGCCATATGAAATACAACAAGATCAGGACTAATCTCAGCCTATGCTACAAGATAAAATCAAGCAACTTCTCTTTAATTTGACTTGACAACCCTGGGGTAATACAGGCCAATCAAATATAGCTGAATACATTTTCTGGGTACTAGTATAACAGATTCTCCTCTTGAGAAATACCTTCTGATCTTTGATAAATTGGAGATAATGATGAATCTGAACATAACTAGCATGACATTCACAAAAATTTCCCATATTTAAAATTCTCTAAGGCAAAAAATATATGAGAATTTTGGGTTGTACAAAAGAAAAAACATGGTAATTTCCAAAAAAATAAGAGGAAGCTTTCTGAGATCTAACTCTAGGATGACTATCCTATTATGATTGACTTTTTTCAAGTAACCTGGCCCCCAATGACTTCAGTCAGAATACAACTTAAGCTTCATGATATCAATATCACTAGCAATACCACACAAATATGGATGTACAGACTTATTGTTGGCATTTTGGTTCTGACTAATCATAAGGCAACAAGTGCAATAATGAAAATGATTTGAAGCATGACCCAGAAAATAGTGCCACTATAACACAATGCTTATCCAGAATATTTGATGATTTCTTTTTTATATATTATAGAATGGCAGTATTTCTTCAAGATTACAAAATATCTGGAAAAATAACAATCCTGAGGATAAAAATACGTGGAAGAAGAGTACATTCATTGGTGAATATCTATAAGTTTCCCCAAAAGGGACAATGTTTGACTGAAATTCAACCAATTACATCAATGGTTATGCATACAGCAAAGTTACCAAGAATTTAATTGATATCTAGAGCTTGGCCAATTTGAAATACCTTATATTCCTGAGCCACCAAATGGAATGTGGAGAGATGGGGCAAGTGCCTAAAGTTGAAGTGCAGAGATTGAAATCTCCAAATTGATGGATTTTTTGATCTCCACACTTTTTTCAATAAATTTTTTTCCAAAAATTTAATATTTTTCTAAAATTTGACTTTTTTAAAAGGTTTTTAATAGTAGCTAAAATTGAAAAACCAAGTTCAAAGTGCCCAAATTGATGCAATTTAAAACACACCTTAAATTAGGTTGGCCTTTAAAATAGATAATATTCATCCTTTTGAATATAGGGGACAAAATCAAAATTGCAGAAATCAAAGTCTGGAAGTCTCTTCAATTTAATATCTGGGGCCCCAAAATTAAAAAATTAAAATATCACTTAATATTGATTCTATCATTATATAAATGATCAGAAAAGCTTCAAAAACATATCATACTCAACCAAATAAGCTAAAATCTATCATACAGGTTCACAATCACCTGTATAACATTCGATAATAGTTTCAGTGATTTTTATTATGTAAAAGATAGAGTGCTGAATGAAACAAATATTATATGATCACTTAGTAATTTACTGGGTGTAGTAATAGAGTGCGCAAATCAAAAAAGCTTCAAATCAAAATTCAAAACACACTGATTTAGTGCTCACCAATATATTTTAAATTATTATTGGAATTTAATTTTTTATTAACTAAGCTCCAATAGGTGTTTATAATCAAAAGTGCTGAAATTGAAAGTGCATTTAAACCAAACAAACACTCTACTTTACAAAACCATAATAATTTAACCAATGTAAGTTTAAAGCTTAAAATTAGTCTTTTAAAGGTTAAAGACTTGCTTTAGAACATTGTAGTGTTTCAGGAATTTTGGGTTAGTCTAGTGTAACCTTTTAAAGGGTTTAGTAAAAACTGCAGGTTTTGGCAGTTTTGAAAAAAGTATTAAATTAATTTAATATGTTAATATGTTTCCTTATGTTTTTAGGGAGTGTTGAGATCAAAGTTTAAAAATTGAAACTCCCTAATTGTCTGAGCAAAAGCCCCCTTTTTGCTCCTTTTAAAAGCATTATAGAGTTGAATACCTAAATTAAAATATTTATTAAAATTAATAAAATATAGTGAGCAGCACTCTGCCTTTCAGATTCTGTTTAGAAACAATATTTTTTATTAATTAATCTATATTCTTTTTTTACTAACCAAAAAATACTAAATTTGAGCCATCTAGATGCCCCCTAAGTCAACTCCCATCAACCCAAAGAAGGCCACCCCTTCCAGATCCAAGAACCCTGGACCCAAGACCACTAAGAAGATTACCAAGAAGGCTGCCAAGGCCACCAAGAAGACCCCTGAGCCCTCCCCCTCTCCAGAAGAGGAGCCTTCTGAAGAGGAACCTACCCCCAGCCCCTCCAAGAGCCCAACTGGGCACAAGTTTGTCTACAGCCAGGAAGATGAAGAGGAGACACCTCCCAACATCTCAGAAGAAGAACATGAAGACCTGTATGACTCTGGAGATGCTACACCAACTGAGGATGGCCTTGAGACCTGGGATATCCTGAAAGTACAAAATATTTGCAACTATGAAGAGGAGTTCTGACTGCCACATGTCCTACCCATCTTCTTCCCAATAATGTCCTCCAAGGGCAATGCTGGGTTCTACCATGATGGGTTTATGTTTAAGTGTAATGATGGGCAGAAGCACTTGGTGCTTCATCATTACAAGTGTGAGGGGCCTGCCCCACTTTCCCTGACTACAACCAGGTTTACCCAGTTTAAGAAGCTGAACAATCAGCACACCTTCCTGGAACCAACTGGGGTATATCAGCGCCTAATAAAGTGGTACCTGCACCAGAGGCAGCCTTTCAACAGGAGCCTTACCTCCCAGGAGATAGTCACTAGGGCTATTCACAACTTGACCAGCTTTCAAAAGATAGCAGTTGGTACTTTTGGATCCCTTCAGAAGTATGTCAGTGATAATTGCCGGAAGTCTGACAATGTGGGCAGATCTGCCACCTCCCTCCTGGAACTGGATATACCAAATGAGCTCAGAGTCACCTCTAAGGATGAACAGTTTCTCCTTCATGACAATGGGCCAGATGAGCATAAAAGAACCATCTGCTATTCCACCCAGGAGAACCTTAAGAGATTGATGACAGCCAATATCTAATTGGCTGATGGGACCTTCTCATCATGCCCTAAGATCTTTTCCCAGCTTTGGTGCATTCATGGGAAGTATGGTGATAAGGTTTTATTAATGGTTTACTTTCTGATGCCAGGACAAAATGAGGATGATTATACTCATGACTTGGAGATTCTAAAGGGGAAGTTGGATCTCCTTCCCCCTACTGATGCCCCCACTTCTACCCCCAAGAGGAAGAAGTCTAAAACCCCAAGCCAACCTGATGATGAGGAAATATCAGAGCCTTGCTATACCCACCTCCTTGTTGACTTTGAGCCTGCTCAAGCCAAAACCTTTAAAAAGGTCATTTAAGAGCAAGCCTCATGGTTGCTTCTTTCACTTCAGATAATGCCCCAGAAGAAAGCTGCAGAGCTTTACTGAGCTCAACAGACTGGTTAACAGATCCACTTCCCAGGAGCCCAAGGTGGCCTTCAACTCCTTTTATGCTATTGCCTTGGTGAGAAAGGAGGACTCTAGCAAGATTTATGAGGAATTCAAGAATACCAAGTATATGGAGGACAATGCAGCTGTCTTTGCTCCATTTATTGATTACTTTGAACGCCAATGGATTGGAAAACTTGAAGCCAGACGCCATGGAAGAAAGGAAAACAAGATTGAATGGAACCAGCTCAAGTTTGTTAAGAATAAGACCATGAAGACTACCTCCTCCCTGGAAAGCTGGCATAATAAGTTTTCCAACTGTGTTGGGGTGAAGAAACTCAAGTTTAATGTACTGATCAACAAGCTCAAAGTTGAACAAGAAACCAATGAAACTCTTTACTAGGAGTTTTTAGATGGACGCCAAAGTGTTTCCCAGAGCAGCAAGGATTTAAACAGCTTTGAGATAGTCATAAAAAACTCCCTCCTTTCCTACAACTCCTCCAACTGGCTCACTCATCTTGAGAACATTGCAAAAGTTCTTTAATAATCCAAATAAAATCTTGCATTGCTTTTACTTTCTTTTAATTTTATGTTGTGACAATAAAGATCTTACCATGCAAATATGTGTTAAAGCAGTTTTTTGTGTAGTTTTGTATTTTATATTCAATTGAATACAGTTACATATAAATTCTAGTCTAATTGTTCTTTTGAAACTAAAATAAACTTTCTTTTAAAAACAGCAAATTTAAGCATATTTTTATTATCTAGCATATACTTTTTTATTGCAGAAATGACTTTCTTGGGGTCTTTTTAGTCTTTAAATGATCTTTAAAATATATAGTTTTATATTAAGAACTGTATTTTATTTGGCTTCAAAGTTAACTTCTGGAAAATCAATTTTTGCACTTTGATCTTTGATATTTTGGATTTTTGCACCCTACATAGTGTTTTGATTTCTGCACTTTTTGGGGGTCCCATTTTTGATTTCTGCACTTTTGACCTTAGAAACTTTGACCTTAGGCACTTGCCCAAGAGATGGCTCTGAAAAAAAGATAAAAAATAATGGACATGAGGTATCCATATTCCCAACCAGTCATGCAGATATAAGCTTGGGTGATGTATTGTTCTACAACTTTAGCAACACAATCAGAGATAGATACCCCAAGACATTCAATCAAGTGATTACTTCTTCCTACAACCACTGTTTAGTATCCATACACCAGAAAATCATCAATCTCTTCAAACATATAGCTCTCCATGTCATTAAAAGTAGCCAAACATTCAATGCTATCAAATTACCACCATTTGAATCTATTACATATCATATAATCAAATCAATTACTGAGTGGGAGTAAAATTCCCTTCCTCACTTTTTTATCTGAAATGGCAAAGCTATTCAATTATCTCTAGAGCCTCTTTTTAAAATATTCCCCAATCAAACCCACCCACCCAATGAAGCCCAAACACCTATCTGCCAAGCTAGTACCACCTCTTTAAACCAGCACTGCCAGCTCACCAGTTAGTTTGTCATTCTCCTCCATCCCCCTCTCACAACAAACTTAATTTATATAGTAATTTAACATATTTTAAAGTGTATTTATATAAAATTTATTTTGATAATATATTATAAAAATTGAATACATACTGATAATTTGATTTTAAGGGCATTTGCTTAATAAAAAATAAAAATGAAAAATTATATTTTTATTTTATTTGACAGCATATTTTATTATGTACAAACATGTGCAAGTACAAATGAACAGCCAATCAGAATACCCTTAGTTTTTTTTCAGTATCAGTATCAATTATTAATAATAATAAAAAACCAAGGGTATCCTGATTGGCTGTTACTTTGTATCTGTGCTTGATTTTACATGTTCAACTGTATCTAAAAATAAAATAAAAAATTGACATACAGTAGTTTTAAAAGCTATGACAACAACCAAAAACACTTCAGATTTAAACAAAATAATTTCAGATTTAAGTGAGCCCCAAGTTAGACAAGATTCAGAAATCAAATAATTTAAATGTTTTTGGTGAACATACAAAATTTCAAACAGTAAACAAAATTTCTTAACACAAAATATAAAATTATATCAAAAAGTGAACAGTGTAAATCAAACTAAAAAAATGAACTGACACAGAAAGTGAGAAAGATTGATGCTGTTCCAGAATATATTATAATATAATCAGGATTCATATGAGCCACCAGCAGAAGGGCTAAAATAAAACAAAAATAGAGCAACCTAGAAGCGTGATTTTAAAAACACAAAACAAAATGAAGTCATACAAGATGTGTAGTATGAGCAGCCTAAAATAGAAAATGAACAGTTTAACAGTCAATCAACAGCTATCCAATTTTGGAACAGAGGTATTTTATTCATTTCCATGGCTCCTAATTTGTGTAAATGGTTTTTAGAAAATAAAAAATGGAATTGTGATTACAATCAAATAAATCAGTGAATGTAAACTTCTACTTTTAGTGATTTTTTCCTAGGTTTTTTACAATGGTTTTTAGCAACAACATTTTTGACAGTGATAGAAAACAAGACAGCAGCAGCCAAGGCAGCTTCTGTGGAGGTGAGGCTCAGAATGTGGAGGCACCCATGTATACCCAGGTGTTTGATGTTGGTAACAAGGAAGCTGACCTTTACTTGATCTCCAACCCCTATGGTTTTGACTTGTTCAGTAGTCACCTAGTGTTCAGCTCTGCCCCTGCCCCCTTTTTTGACCCCATTCAAAGCAACAACCAACCAATCAGAATGACAACCCTGGTTTGGAACAACTGCCTGCCACCAGCCAACCTTCTCCCCCTACAGCCAATCAGGCTTCAGCTCCCGCGGCCCAAACACAAAATTATCACTACCCAAATTCTTCAGGAAATTATGGCACTCAACTAGCATGGCCTAACCTGGGAACATATTGCCGCCCAATTGCAATTTACCCAAGCTAACATCATGCAGGAATTAAACAACATCATGAACAAGGGGAATCTGATTGGGACAGCCAAAAAGCCAAAGAAGGCCCAAGAGTCCCAGATCAGCAAGGTATACCCAATCATGCTTAATCTTCTGTAGTGGGACCCTAAGCTTTCCCTGACCCAGGTTCAGAAACAACTTGTGCACCATGTCATATGGATTTATGAGTGCATTGTGCAGCTCTAGATGCATGGGAATGTGACTTTGGTCCATGTACTGGCCAACTGCAACAGGGATCAATATAAAGGCAGAAAGGATTTCCCATATGATCATGCCATTGAGTCCACTCTGGTCTAATGCCTGACAAGTTTGTCCAATTACATCATTTTCATTTCTTGTTACAAGCTATCAATTGCCTTTGACAAGTTTGGTGAGAAAGGAAAAGCTGCCACCAGAAATGAAAGAAATAAGTTCAAGCAGGGGTCTTTCATTGGTGTGTTTCTAGATTTTTCAGCAAAGGGGCTTGTCTATTATCAGATAAGCCCTGATTACACCAATGGCTATGAGTATAGCCATATTTTTGGTGAATTACTGGACTCCTAGGATAGAAAAAATTCCATCTATTGGGTTTTCTTGAGCCACCAGATGGAGGGTAGTTCCACTACCCTTGATTCAATCCAAGAACACAGGCACCAGGACTCAGTTTACCCAGATGCCCATACAGATATTCATTTGGCTGATGTAGTGTTCTTCAATGTTGGAGACACAGTCTTGCAGCGCTGCCTCCAGGCGTTCAGTGACCTTTATCTCAGAGTCCTGGACTGCAAGTCTCTCTTTGGTTGACAGATGATGGCTGAATTGTTCACCCAAATTGTCTTTCATGCAAACATGTGCACCCAATCACAGAAAGACAAGTTCCTCCCACCCTGTACCACACCTGTCTACCAGCCAATTCAACCAATGACAGACAAAGAATATGACAAGCATCATATGGCAGCCATCACAATAAATCCTTTTGGGTCAATCCCCACCAGCACCACCTCCCACCTGCCAGCCCCACCCACCCAATTCCAGACCCCCAGGCTAGCATCAGCTCTAAGGCTTCCTTCCTGCGCTATTCTGCCTAGTAGGCATCACTCTTCCTGTCCCAAATAAACCCCCTATTGCCCATCTTCTATATTTATATTATCTTTATCTTGAATTTCAATTGCTTATTTTCTCTTTGTTTATAGTTGGTTTTATTCTTTATGCTCAGCTTATTTCTATAAAATCATATGTTTACTATGCTGTGTATCTAGATCCAGAACACAGTTATTTTTAGCTCTTTAGAAAGCCCCTTGTGAAAATATTAATAAAAATTTGATAATCATCCAGGTTTAAATTAGAAAATTATAAGTTTATTGTGTTTAGAAGAAGTTATTGCTGATCTGAATTCTAAACCTTAATGATAAACCTTAAGCCAATCATGAGTTGAGTGAGAAAGTGATTGTTGTGACATAAAGGGTCATTCAATAATTCTTTTATACATGCACACTAATTAATAAAATTCACTGGATGTTTTGCCACTGTGCGCCATTGCTGCTGTGGCACACAATGTCAAAACATCCATCCAATCATATTAATTAGTGCACATGCATCAAAGAATCATGAATAACTGCTCAAGTTGCCTGGAAAATTATTTTCATATGTTTTGGCTTGGAAGAACTTACCTATTTTTAAGTCTGACAATGGCTGACAACAAAACAAATTGTGCCTATTAATTAGTTTGTTTTGATGGCCAATGCTGCCACTGGAAGGGGTTGTTGGACACTTTTAAGTGTCTCACAGCATTCCTACCTACAGCAGTGTCAATAAAAGTAAAAATATATTTAAATGGACTTAATTTAGTCCTGTTTGCCTAAAAGGTAAGAAAGTCAAAAATGATATAAAAATTTAATAATAATGATTGGAGCTTAGAATGCTTCCATCAACTATTATTGGTCAATCCCATCTATTTATCCACCAAACAGATAAGATTAGCATAAAATTAGCAAGGTGAGCTTTGCCAGATACTATAATAACCTTTTCACTTTAAATAATATAGATTTACTTTAAAATAAAGGCAAGCTTTAAAATATACTTAATAATAACTGTTTTAAGCATAGTAGATCAAAGGTATTGAAGGTAAACATGTTTTTAAAAGTTCAAAGCTAAAATTAATTTAAAAAGGTAATAAGTTTGTTAAAAAACTAATCATTTGAAGATTCAAATCAAAGCTGAATTCAAGTAAACATTTTACTCAATTTACTAACCTCCTTTCTTTTCCAAAGGAGCACCACCCCAAAGAAGATCAAGTTTAGGTAGGCTTCTTTAACTAACTTAACTAGCCTATATTTAAAAGCCAGATTTTTGCCCTTAAGTAGATATTGAGTCAGTAAGTATTGTTTTGTTATCTAATATTTTTTAGCCAAGCTGCATTTCAGGTAATCATTTCACTCAAACTACTAGCCTTCAAATCCTTTTTGTTAGACTTGATCCACAGCAGATCTTGGGGTGGGTAAGTTATTTTTTCATCAAATTTACTAGCCTAGATTAAGAAAACCCAGGCTTTTGGCCTGAAGAAGATCTTGGTTTAGGTAATCCATTTTTTTTTCTAAATTTAATAAACTAGATTAGGAACTCCCAGATTTTCACCCCAAAGCCAATCTTGGGCTGGGTAAGCTTTTTGTTAACTTACCAACCTTTTTAAAAAAACACACACTTCCTCCCTGCAGCAGATATTGGATTAGGTAAGTCATTATTTCCAAACTACTAATCTTAATTTCAGACTCCAGATTTTTGATCAAAGCAGATCCTGGGGTGGATAAATTTTTGTATAGTAATGTTGGAACTGAACCAATTAGAGTTCAGTATTTTATTGGGGAAGACAACAGTTCAATAGAAAGAACAGAAATGAATATAATAAGTAATTGTTTATTGTAGAATATTGTGACTAATATACTATATGGGGAAAGCCACAAAGCCACAAGGGGGTGGCATAGTGGCATGTTCCATGAAAGGTTTGAAGCATGTAAGAATTAAAAATCCTTCCAACTTAAACACATTGGTGGATTTTGAGGGAAAGGAACAGAACTGTTGGCTTTTAGACCATCTTTATGAGATTAGGACCATTTCCTTATCCTTGCCTTCTCAAATTTTAAATAGGACACTTGGTTGGTCTAAGAATTTTATTGGTCAGAATATTAATTTCAATGATTGTTTTGAGAAAGAGACTCTTAATTTCAACTTGATGCTGATGCAATAATAATTCAGAGAATCAAACCCTGAACCTTTAGAGCCCATAAACTATCTAAAATCAACACTGGATTAGTAAAAATCAAAAGCAAAAACTTACCATCAGGTTCAAAAGCAAAAGCAGGCTCCGTAAAGTAGCTTGAGCTTATACAGCCAATCATTTTAAAAATTAACCACATAAAAAAGCTGTCCAATCAAATCAATTTTGAAAAAGAAAAAGCCAATAAGACCCTGAATTCAAAGATGAGCACCCACTTGATGCAGTCAGCTACAAAACCCTCCAATCAGTATGCAGAGGAAAAAACAAGCACACCAACAGAAAGGAATAACTACCAAGCCATAACCTTCAATATTCTGGTTCTTAATCAACTTGCAGATTTGGCTGCTTCTAGCTGCATCCTACAAGCTTGCTGGCAGCAGTCAAACCAAAATGACCAAGCATCCAAACAAACCATGGTATTTAATATACCTCCAAATTCACCACACATTATTCCATTTCCCCACACCAAACTTCACAGTATTTAGTCAGAAGCACTGGGAGCTTACCCAGTGATCTAACAACTTCAATTTCTGGACAATAAATATTGCTTCTATATTTTTACCTAGTAAATTAGTAGACTCAAAATTAACCTTCCAATGATCTGGAAGCAGAATTATCTTCTGCTTCTGTTCTGTTTAGTATTTTGAAACCCAGTTGCTGAAGGTTGTGAATTTGATTCTAATATTTGAGTCAAAGATGCTAAAAAGACTTTGGCTTGGGATTATCTGTATACCAAGCATCAATTTCCTCCTACTTGTGACAAAACAACACCTTTGCCTGATTTGCCTCCTCCAGTTATTTGACCAGGTGCTCCTTGGTATGTATTAACCTACGTTGCCGTATATTATGGGTTAACCCATTTTGCTCCATTCTTGGGTTCTTACAAATTATGGGGATATCTAGTTAACATATTAATGGTTGGGATTCCTGTTGGTTCTTCTCTTGTGGGATTTCATTTGTCTGCTCTTCTACACTATTTGAGTTCTTTTTTTCCTCAGAAATGGATCCCTGACAAAGCCAAGGAATAACTTGTGTGGGGATCAGCAGGTCAAATTGACAGCACTCCTAATTAGGAGGAAGTGCCCACAGTTCAATATTGCCATCAGATTGATCCATGCTGTTGGATACATCAAGGGGTGGCTCCTCAAGCGCACCTGTGTATTGTAAGATACATTAGCAGGCAAGGAGGGAAACTTGATTGCAACAGTAAATATATTTTTTGTCATAAAAAATTGTTGTCTAATTTAGTTTTTTGATCCAACCAGCTTTTTAAAACCAAATTTAACTTTTTACTTTAAAGTAATATACACATTGCTTAAAATTATCTAGCAACTATTTATATATTTTTTCTTTTATTTTTTTGCACTTATTAGCTTTAAAAGATCCACTTTTTGGCTCCTTTGCAAGGGTTTATATAAAAACTACAGATTATCACTTCAGAGCTCTTAAATTTTTTTTTAAGCAAGCCCTATGAGTAGTTTATCTTATGCTGTAGAGTAAAAAAAGCTTTTTGGCAACTGCTTTCAGTCTTTTTGATCCAATTGACATTGTTGCAAAAAGTACTTTTTAACTTTAAAATATCTAAAACCAACTATCTTACTTAAAGAAAAGATTATTTTAATTGATGCTTTTATTTTGCTTATATTTGCCTTATTATTATAGAAATCACTATCTTAAAGGCTATTCTGTTGTTTACTTACCAAAAATAGAACCCTAAAGGATTAAAAGTATCATTAATTTTTCTTTTAAAAAATTATTTGAAATGGCTTTTATTTCTGAAATTTTTGCTACAAAATAAAAGAGAAAAATGCTAGGAAAATTGTACCCAGGCAAATAGAAGAATATTAAATTGTTTTAGGAAATGACCACAATAAACTCAGACATTGATAAAAAAGTAAAAACTTATAAATGTAATTAAATGGTATAAAAATATTTATTTTAGATTTACAATAAGAAAGACAAAAAAACATATACTGTAGATTCAGAACCTGAATGTAAAAACGCAGGATTCTCAAATCTTTGGTCCAAATTTCAAATCACTTTTGCAGGATGGCATTTTTTTAATTAAATTGATTTTTTTATATTTTTATTTGAATTTTTAAAAATGCGGGAACTCATAGACACTTTGCAAAGTTCAAGTCAAACTGCATATTTCCAATGGACAAAATGAATTAACTGGAATCAGATTTGAAGCATTCAAAGCCATCATCCATTTTCATTAAGTTTACTATGTTTTTTGAAATTGTGGGATTTTCAAATCCAAGAACCAAATTTCAAATCACTTTTGAATGGCACTAGTAAACTCAGATATTAATTGTGGGAACTAGAATCCAAATTTAATGTACAGTAAGCACACTAGGAAACACCAACCCAAATAAAGAAGCTCCACTCTGGATAAAATCAAATGAAAAACTCAATCTCAATACCCATGTTTAGACATAAAAAGTTGATTAACCTTTAAAATTATCTAAACCTGGAAAGTATACAAGATTATACACTTCAAATCACGGATATAGCAATTTTGTTACTATTTAAGGCTAAATCAAGAGAAAAAAACTACTCACAACTAAACCAATAAATACATATTTAATCTAAAAAATATATTTTTATTTTATATTTATGGACAGACAATTGCATTCCCAACCCGCTCTTGCACCAGCCTGCGGGGCAGCCTGTCCACAAGGGCGTCTCAGAGGGCCCAAGAACAGACCCAAAAGCCAACTCAAGGGGAGTCATGCTGACACACAGGCCTCCCAAGGCGTCATAGCCAGTCAACCACCTCCTGCATCCCAAGCCAGATCTCCCAGCTTGAATCCAAGACAGAAGCCGCTCTCAAGGCCTGCCACCAAAATCACCTACACCAGGGTCACCAAGAACAATGAGGATACTTATACCTCCACTGTGTACCCAGTTGTCACCCGGCCCTGCACTCTTGTTCCAAGAGTTGCTACTTCCTGGCCCTGCGCTTTTGACACGTCCTATGAGCCATTGGCCACCACTGAAGAGCCATCTGTGCCTGTATTATATGCCATCATTGACGGGGCCACCGCAATCAAGCATGATCCCACCTTCTACACAAAGGTCCCTATCCCCTGTGTTGAGCCTGCTAGCCAGGATGCTGCGGTACCTGTCAAGGGCCGGCGTCAGTTGACAGATAGTGAGCATGAAGCTCTCCTCAACTGCTTGAACAGGGGAATGGCAGTTTGGGATATTGCGTCCCAATTTGGTGTCACAGCCAGATACATTGGCAATATCAACAAAAAGTATGGCAACACCTGGAAAATTGCCAAATCTACCAAGGCTAAGCAGCAGCCCAAACTCCTTCAGCCTGTTCATATCAATGCAATCAAGCAGTGGGTTACCAAGGATTGCCACATGGACTCAATTGCTGTCTAAACAATGCTCACCACAGAGTTGAGGCTTTCTGTCTCCAAAACCCTTGTCTACAAAATAATGGTCAAATTGGGCTTCTCTTGGAAGGTCCTCAGTGTTTCTCTGTACAATAGGAACAGCGAGAAAACAATCAAAGATTGACAAATTTATGCTGAGACTTATCTGGCCCTTAAGGAGACTGACAACATACAGTTCTTCTACATCAATGAATTGTTGTTTTCCTCCTCACTTGGGTCTAGGCATGGGTGGATTGAGAAGGGGTCCAAGGACGGCATAGCCTATTGTGCAGCTGTCTGTTCCCAGACTTATTCCATGGTTGTGCTTCTTGGTCCTTGCAGGTTGGACCAGTACCAAATGATCAAGGGTTTCCACAATAGCGGGACTTTTCTTGATTTTCTCCAAGCCGTCAGGGGGTACCTTTGGATTAATTACCAGAGAACAACCAAAATTGTTGTGCTGGATAATGTTGGGCTCCACAAAGTAGATCTGGTTGTGTCTGAGTTCCCGCCCATCAATAAAAATAGCCATTTGGCAAACACCGCCTTGTTGATTGTCCAATGAGACTCCTCTTCCTCCTGCCATATTCTCCATTTCTGAATTAAATTGAGGAGATCTTTGAGGGGATCAAAAATATGGTGAAAAAAGGTCTCTCTCAGGACACCAAGGATCTCTTCAGCATTCTTGAGATTAGTAAATTTGCAATGCCACCTGATGTGGTGGCAGCTTTTTACAAGCACTCAGAATCCTTCCTCCTCAAAGCCCTTGCTTCTGAGCCAATCAGATAAATGGTCACTCTGGGTTTTATTTGTTTTTATTTTTATTTATTTTGTTTTTATTAGGACTCAAAAATTATTATTTATATATAATAGCAGGATGTTTGATTGTATTATAGACATATAAGAATTAGTAAAAAATGTAATTAAAATTAATTATTCTAGCTATAGAGTTATGTATTTTTAATTATAATCCACCAAATAGTGTAATGACTGTAGAGTTAACAAATAAAAAAATGATAGAAATATATTAATTTTATTTAAATAATTGTGAATTATTGTTGGTACTTTGACTTTTTTAAGCCACAAATTGGACCTCACAAGTCATCATCTGATCCTTAATATTTCAGTGCCAATATAGCCACACAACAAAAAAACCAATGATTTTCATGTATTTTTTACTAATTTGTCAGGAACCCATCCACTCAGAAACATACCACCCAAAAGGTGTATGGCCGCAGATAGATTCAACCCTGTGACTAGAGAACTAATGGGGACAGAGATCATTCCCATATGAAATAATTCTCCAATCAGGCAGTATCAACCCAAAAGAGGATTGAACCTTCCCAAAAGGAAGTAAGCACCAAGATAACTGAGAAGGAAGGCCAAAGCCAAGGGATGGAATAGGGAAGGAGCAGACAGACTGGCCCCCATGACTTGTGGCTTCTCTGTAATGGGGGGGGGGGGGTTCTGTGACAATGGAGTGGTGGTGTACCATACACCTGGTATCACTTGGCACCATGACTTGTCAAGGTAACTGGGAGGAGATGAACCAGAATTGGCTCTTGTTCCAAGGGATACACTTGCAGTAAAGGACTGGACAAGGAGCAACCAAACCAACCATTTATACCCAAATAGTCCCCACTGGGAAGAATTGGGTAGTATCATGGTGCTGGATTTCAGGACTGGAGAGCAAACAAGAATAAATCAACTGGTGTAAAGGAAATTGACTTTATTAACTGAACAACTATCATCTTGGAGATAGAGCCTTATATAGGCTTTCCAAGACTTTTAAACTGCAGCTCATAAGGGGAATGGGGGAAAATGCTGGAGAAATTTGAAGGATATTGGAGAGGAAAACCTTGGAAAGGAAAATCTTCCAAAAAAACAACATAAAAGTCATTTTTAACTGGCAGTTACCCCCCTAAAGCTTTCCCAAACAGCTAGGTATCATTTACCCTGGCTGTTTGAGATCTCAGCTTAGGGAGGGCTCCTGGCAGTTAAGAAACCCACCAGAAGGAGAGGCTTCATTGTCTGGATTAACCAGGACAACTACAGAGCCTTGTTAATGATTAACGGCATCAAAATTTGAATTGAAAGCAACGTTGGAAGCTCCTAAACTGAGCGTAAAATCTGATTGGCTGCAGAAAGCCATCTTGCGTTCTGGAAAAGGTAAATTCAAATTTGAATTACTAACATTGTTTAGGTGCTCAAACAGTGACCAAGAGGACCTGGGTTTGATCCCCGTATGAGCACAGGAAATGGGCTCTGGGCTTGAACCAAGGACATTTAAAGGTAATATAGAGCTGGTACTACCTACTAACAACCCATTTCTAGGTCCTGGGAAAAAGTCAAAATTAGGAGAAGAGTTCCCAGAACCTGGAAGTGTTAAAATTTCCTTGTTGTTGTCAGGAAAAGTAGAAAAGGCATTCCTAACACTACCCTTACCTAGGGAAGGCTCTCCCTGGGAATGAAACCTGGTTAGGACATGTTCACAGTTGGCAAGGTTCTCCACTGGTTCCCAGGAATTCAACTCCTCTCCATAGTTCAGCCATTTGACCAAGTATTCTACCTTATCCTTAACTAAGCAATGTGCAATGATGTCCTCCACCTCCCATTCAAAGGTGTTTGAGACAATCTGAGGGTTGGGGTTACGCCCTGACAAGGCCTCAGGGTTGCCCTCAAAGGGAGTAAGTAAATACACGTGGAATATATCATGTACACTGGAACCAGCTGATAGCTCAAGTCAATAGTTCAGACTAGAAAGGCGTTTCAGGACTCTGAGTGGTCCAATCTTCTTGGGGCCCAGTTTTTTGCTTGGAATCTTTAACTTCAGGTTATGGGCATTGAGGTAGACATAAGACCCAACAGGATATTCCTTTGCTGGTGAATAGTGACAGTCAGCATATTTCTTGTATTCAGACCTGGCCTTGGTGAGGAACTCAATATGATTAGAGTGTACTTCTTTCATCCTGTTGGCTACTTCATCAGCTTGAGGGAAGGCTGATTCTTTGCGATTGGAGGGGAAGGACTTCAAGTCAAGCCCAAAGTTGGCAAAGAAAGGAGACATACCAATTGAGCTATGATGTGCAGTGTTATAACATAACTGGGATAAATGGCAATAGTGGACCCAATTGTCCTGTTGTGATTTTACATATTATTGCAAGTATCCCTCCAGTACTTGGTTCACATGCTCAGTTTGGCCATCTGTTTGGGGGTGAAAAGAAGTTGATAAGTTCACCGTCACCCCCATCTGGTCCATTAGAGCTTTCCAGAAATAGGAGATGAATAGGTCACCTTGATCTGAGACAATGTCCTTAGGGAGCCTATGATCACTGAACACCTTGCATAAGAACATGCTTGCTACTTCCTTTGAGGTGCATGAAGAAAATGGAATGAAAATGGCATATTTGGTCATTTGGTCTACCACAACAATGATGCCAGTGTTCTCTTCACTAATAGGTAAATCCACTATGAAGTTCATTGATATGGAAGACCATGGAAAGAAGGTAATAATAAAGGGCAGAGGAGTTCCTGGGGTTTAGAGTCGGAAGGTTTGTTTCTCCCACAACCAAGACAGTTGGAAATGCAAGTCTTGATGTCCTTCTTCATTCCAGGCCACCAGTATTGACACCCAAGACGTTTCAAGGTTTTGAGAAACCCACCATGTCCGTACAAGGGACCCTCATGCATGTGTAGTATTGACTTGGTTTGGAGTCCCCCTTTGGGGACCACCAAGGCACCTTTGACATATGTTATCCCCTGGTTGTTGATTGTGTTGGTCTTTGGTGAGCTTCTTAGTATTCCCTCAAGCTCTGTTTGAAATGGTGAGTGCATCTGTGCTTCCATGATCTCCTGGTACAAGGAAGTATATGCCAAAATCTCAATGATGCTGGAAAGGAATTGAGAAGCTGTCAGCAATTATTGATTATTGTGGTCATGGTTTTGAGTATTGTTGTCCTTCAGGTCTTTGCGTTGGCTAATAGCATCTGGGACCACGTTCATTTTACCAGTAGTGTATTTAATTGTGAAGTCCAAAGCCAGGAGGTCAATTGCCCATCTGGCAAGGCGGGGTGCTATCTTTCTTTTCTCTGTAAAGTAGAGGAGGTTCTTATAATCTGTCCTGATGATGGTAGGGAACTTACTTCCCTCAAGATAATGCCGCCAGTGTTTAAGTGAGTTTACTATCAAGTACAACTCCTTCTCATATACATGATAGGTTTTCTCCCAATCCAAGAGCTTATAGGAGTAGAAAGCCACAGGGTGGCTTTCACCATTCTCCCCAAGCTGGATCAGTACCGCTCCCAAGGCATAACCCAAAGTGTCTGTCTCCAAAAAAATTGGCGTTCTGAGTCAGGGCAAAGGAGTACTGGGGCAGAAGTGAGAGAATGTTTCAAGCAATTGAAGGATTCCTGAGCGGATTTGGAACAGTCAAAGGGTACCTTGTTAGAGGTAAGAGCAGTGAGAGGTAGGGCAGTGGCTGAGAAATCCTTGATGAATTTCCTACAAAAGTTGGCTAGACCAAGGAACCCTCTAAGCTTAGTGCAAGACGTGGGGACAGGCCAGTTCAGGACAGCTTCCACCTTGGAAGGAGCAATTGCAAAGCCTCCTGGCTTGATGGAGTACCCCAAGAACTCAACTTCTGTTGCAAAAAACTCACACTTGGATAGTTTACAAAAAAGCCTTGACCCTGATAAGAGCGTCCATCACTTCCTTCAAGTGTTCAACATGACTTTCCTTGTCAGGTAATTAAATGAGGATGTTGTCAAGATATACCACCACACTAGTATCTAGAAAGGAGAATAGCACTTCATTCATGAGTCCTTGGAAGGCTGCCGGGGCGTTGCTGAGACCAAAGGGCATGACTAGGTATTTATACAGGCCAAAGGGTGTTCTAATGGCTGTTTTCCACTCATCCCCCTTGGAAATGCGGATCTGGCTATAGGCGTTTTGCAGGTCTAGTTTGGAGAATATTTGTGCCCCCGTAAGCTTGTCTGTGAGGGTTTCTGCAGCAGGAAGAGGATTGCAATTCTTGATGGTGATTGAGTTAAGTTTAGCGTAGTCAACCACAGGGCAAAGGGTGACATCAGATTTTTTAACAAAGAAGATGAGAGAGGAGCACAAAGAGTTTGATCTACAGATGAACCCTTTACAAAGGTTTTTTTCAAGATACTCCTTGAGTGCAATACCCTGGGCCCTGTTGGTGGGGTACAGTTTTCCCCAAGTTGGTGTGCTGTCCAGGATGAGATCAATTATTAAGCCCAAAGCTTGGTGGCGGGGAGCTCATTGCAGCTTGCTTCACTGAAAAGACCCTTGTAATCCTTTAGACTCTCTGGAAGAGAACCCTTGGTGTGCAGGATTGTTGTGATTCCACAGAGGTATGAGTCAGAGAAGGAAGTGTCAAGGTTGATGGGGACCAAGAAAGATTTACCATGGTTGGTTTTATATATGATGAGAATCCCAATTGATGTTCATACAGGCTTGCTTGCACCAAGAGTAGCCCAAAATCACTGGACATGCCAGACCTGGAATAGCCAAGAACTCCAGGTGAAATTCAGCACCCACAATATTGGTTTGAAGAGGTAACGCCAATTTTTGAACTGTTATCTGAGTCTTGTTGGCCAATAACACAGAAGACGGGATAACTCCTGATATTCCCAGAGAGTTTAGCAGGGAGTTGCCAATGAAGTTTCCCATAGCTCCTGTATCTAAAAGGGCTAGTGTTAAATGTTTCCCATTAATTGAGGTGATTATCACAGGAAAGGTGGCGTAAGACTTAATGGTGGCTTTATTGAATTCAGAGGCAGCAAGGACTGTGGAAGGATGTTGCTGGACACAGTTCAAGGCAAAGCAGTCCTTTTATTGATGTCCCTTCTTCCCACAGTAGAGACAGCATCCTTTGTCCACGCGTTGTTTACTTTTGGCCTCAGATAGCCAATATCCACTTCCCTCCTTGGGAACCAATCCTGCTGGGAGGGTATTAGTCCCAAGGATCTTCTGGGAAACGGTGGGTTTGGAAGGATTGGGTTTCTAGGCTGGGAATTGTTTAACTTGGGGGGCCCAACAGAGGATTTCTTGGGTAAGCTTGTTGTGAGTATTGGGTAAGATGTGATAAGCTAAGAAGGCCTTCATGTCCGTAGACAGGTGTTTCTGCAACATATAACAGCTTTCTTTGTTGTCCATGCCAATGGCTTCCTTGAGGCGGGTGAAATCCTTGAGGAACTCACTTGTGGCCATCTTGTCCTGGTACAGGCTAGAGATCTGGTCATAAAGTTCCTCTTTAGAAAAGGCTGGAAAAATTACAGAGAGAAGAGAATCACAAAAAGTAGGGTAATTATGAAGAAGTTTTTCTCCTTTCAGGGTAGACTTGGCATACTGTTGTTGGGCCTTACCTTGTAGCTGCTTGGCTACATGATGTACCTTTTGAGCGTTGGTGCAGAATTGGTCTGGGGAAGTGTCAAAGAGGGATTGGGAAAAACAAAAACATTAGGATTTTGTTAGATTCAACATCCTTTGACTGGATAGACAAGATGTTGTTCAAGATCAAAGTCTGAACCTGGTTTTGAAGGGGTGTGGTGATCCACATGTGTGCTGTTTTGCAGGTGAGGGTTGATTTGGCTTCAAATAAAGATCATATGCTGAAGAGTGACAATGTGTGGTTAGCTGGTGACGCCGTAAAATAGTAGGTAATATAGGGCTACTAGGGGTAAGTAGGGTGAGCCTAGTAAGTAATATGGTCTACTAGGGTAAGTAAGGCCTGCCTGGTAGGTAACATAGGACTACCAGGGGCAGATGTTGCCTCCACCCAGCAAAAGAAATTGGCTGCTTTGGGCTATAGTGCTTCACCTTGCAGGGAACTGTGGCTGCAGAAGGGTGAAGACTGAAATAGCAAACAGGGAACTTTGTCTATCTGGGGGGAGTAGGTTTTGGACCCCTGGCGGGTAATGCGGGCTGCCAGGGAGGGGAAGAGCTTTGAGAGCTCTAAATACCCTAATACACTTGCAGGAGGTCTGTGAGCAAGCATCCTAGCTAACGGACTGGTAGGGTGTCCTTGTTTATGCCCCTATGGGAGCTTTGGGGGGAACCCAAAGTGAGCATTGGAGGGCATGGATTTTCTCAGAGATATCACCAAGGCGGTTTGCTTGGGGAAGCAAGCTGCAGAACTTGGTGTGATCAGGCCTCTGGGAAATGGAGCTGATTACTCTGCAACTAAAAGCCCAGACTTAATCACCTGGGTGAATAAAGACAACACATAGACATTGATCTATGGTTGAATGGCCTAAGTGGATTGCCACTTGTGAGGGCCCAGTCAAACGTCAGTTTGATGTAGACTCATGCCTGGGTCTACAAGTTCTGGTAATGGGGACTGAGATAAAGAACCAATATGGTTCACAGAATTAACAGAGAAGACTAGCAGGAGGGAGTGTTTGGTCACAGTGAAGGCTAGTTGATGGACAGTTAATTCATATTGAATTGTAGGAACCAATATGGCTTAGTGTGTAGAAGGAACAAAGGAGGTTCCTAGTGAGGATTTGTTGAGGAACTGACTGAGGAGAAGTTGAAGAACAAGAAGATTATGATGCAGGACTAGCTGATCATAAAGCAGGATGACCAAAGGACCAGAAGTTTGTGGTGAAGGACTGAAGATCTGGGAGGATGAACTAGCCAGACTGGATGCAGAGGCTGGAAGAGGAGATTTTGGTGTCTTTTGAGAGGAAAATAGATAAAAAGAAGCAGTTAAATAATAATTAAATACTTCCTGATTATGGTTGAAAATGAATTAAAATCATATAATTAAAAGGAAAGAGGAGGAAAAATAACTTCTAGTTCTAACAAACTATATGTTATTTTAAAAAAGAAGAATTGAAGAGGAAATGAGCCAGAAAGAAGTTGAAAAAAGAACAAAGAAACTGTAAGGGCAAAAGAGCAAATTTTGCCAAGAACAACTAGGAGAGGCAAAAGGACAAGCAGCAAGCAGGTTCAAAGTTGCAAAACGTTGAAAGAAACATGGAGAAACACAGAGAAACATTGAAAAATTGAGGGGCCAAAATTTGCCCAAGTAAAACATATGTGGAAGCGCTCAAGATTTGCCGGGGAAACGTGACAGGTATTACGGCAAAACTGTTTGAAACGCAGAGCAGGTGTTTACCTGGAGCAAGACAGCCTCAAGTTTGAACCAGGATCAAGGACGGGTCATCCAGGGAAACCTTTTTTGCAAAACTGTTGAATTGAGGCATGTGACTGGCTGCAAGCCGGAGTCTATTTGATCAGTGTTTTAAGGGCTTTAATTTAAGAGTTAGAGCCTAAAAAATGAGGAGCAGAAGCGGAAAATTAAGGGCTTTCATTGGATGAAGTAAGTTTAAAGGTTTAATATATTATAGAAGGAGAAAAACAGGATAGTTTAAGCTTTGAAGAACCAGAGTTCTAAGAGAGGTTTTTGGTCTGAAACAAGGGGCTATAAAAGGGAGAGCTATCTGAGACTCTTCAGGGACTGGATTAAGTGGATTACAAAGGCCACAAAAGCTAAAGAAGGAGTCAAAGACCCAAAATAGGAAGCCAGAGCTAAAACATACCGCAGGAGCCCAAGATTAGAACACAGGAGCCCAAGACCAAGGAGCAGGAGCCAAAGACCAAATACAAGGAATCTAAGAGATTGTTAAAGGGCTCCAACTATTGGCACAACCCCTCATTATTCCCTATCTCAAGGCCATATATCAGAAGGTTTCTAAGGAGATCTTCCTTCTGACTGTGAATAAAGCGCCTATTACAACCCCTATCCAAATTTCCCACTTTAACAAAGGATTTAAGCCCTATGATCAATTACCCCACATTTTCTATCCTAGCCCAGGGGACAAGAAATCCTATTGCCTAGGGTGCAGGAAGTTTGCCTCTAGTAAGTCTGCCCAGAAGGAGTGGGAGAAGGTGACTAGGCATTTGGAAATGACAAATAGAGGAAGAGAGTTTATTGGGAGAGAGTTTGCAAGACTATTACAGGATTGGTATTAGCCTACAGAAGGGCTGGCGCCTGCTGAAGTAAAATTGTATGGGTGAGATGCTTGCCTAGTGATTGGGAAGGTACTGGAGGAGTTTGCTCTTATGCAGCAAGTATAAGCTTCTAATCAACCATTCACCACTGTTAGAGAATGACAACTCCTTCAAGCCGGTCCTTGGCTACGACCCAGGTCACACTTTGGGGACTGGTGACCAGGAACCCCACAAGGGGCTTGGGATCTAACTGTTTAAACTGTGATTGATGGTAGGATCTAGTAATAAGGACTGTGGTGACACAGACCAAGATGAGGGAAAAGACCAAGGCCTGAGTTTTGAATAACCCTAGCTGAATTTCATTTCCACAGACTTGGTTTGTTTTGAGGTCCCAAAAAGGGCCTCAAAAATTGGTTTAGTTAAACTTTCAGGAACCCATCTGCTTGGAAACATACCACCCAAAAGGTGTATGGCCGCAGATAGATTCAACCCTGAGACTAGAGAACCAATGGGGACGGAGATCATTCCCATATGAAATAATTCTCCAATCAGGCAGTATCAACCCAAAAGAGGATTGAACCTTCCCAAAAGGAAGTAAGCACCAAGATAACTGAGAAGGAAGGCCAAAGCCAAGGGATGGAATAGGGAAGGAGCAGACAGACTGGCCCCCATGACTTGTGGCTTCTCTGTAATGGGGGGGGGTTCTGTGACAATGGAGTGGTGGTGTACCATACACCTGGTATCACTTGGCACCATGGCTTGTCAAGGTAACTGGGAGGAGATGAACCAGAATTGGCTCTTGTTCCAAGGGATACACTTGCAGTAAAGGACTAGACAAGGAGCAACCAAACCAACCATTTATACCCAAATGGTCCCCACTGGAAAGACTTGGGTAGTATCATGGTGCTGGATTTCAGGACTGGAGAGCAAACAAGAATAAATCAACTGGTGTAAAGGAAATTGACTTTATTAACTGAACAACTATCATCTTGGAGATAGAGCCTTATATAGGCTTTCCAAGACTTTTAAACTGCAGCTCATAAGGGGAATGGGGAAAAATGTTGAAGAAATTTGAAGGATATTGGAGAGGAAAACCTTGGCAAGGAAAATCTTCCAAAAAACAACATAAAAGTCATTGTTAACTGGCAGTTACCCCCCTAAAGCTTTCCCAAACAGCTAGGTATCATTTACCCCGGCTGTTTGAGATCTCAGCTTAGGGGGGGCTCCTGGCAGTTAAGAAACCCACCAGAAGGAGAGGCTTCATTGTCTGGATTAACCAGGACAACTACAGAGCCTTGTTGATGATTAACGGCATCAAAATTTGAATTGAAAGCAACTTTGGAAGCTCCTAAACTGGGCGTAAAATCTGATTGGCTGCAGAAAGTCATCTTGTGTGCTGGCAAAGGTAATTTCAAATTCAAATTACTAACATTGTTTAGGTGCTCAAATGGTGAGCAAGAGGACCTGGGTTCAATCCCTGTATGGGCACAGAAAATGGCCTCTGGGCTTGAACCAAGGACATTTAAAGGTAATATAGAGCTGGTACTACCTACTAATAACCCATTTTTAGGTCCTGGGAAAAAGTCCAAATTAGGAGAAGAGTTCCCAGAACCTGGAAGTGTTAAAATTTCCTTGTTGTTGTCAGGAAAAGTAGAAAAGGCATTCCTGACAAATTAGTACTTATGATGCATGTCAAGCATGGAAAATCTATTCATTAAATCATATTACAAGGGAAAGTAATTCAAGTTCTAAAAATCACTTGTTTAGAACATAAGTGAAGTAGGCCAATTGTTGCAGATAAATTCAGTTCTCAATGTTTAACTATGTAATAAAGGAACCCATACTCAACAAGTTAGTAAATAAAAACATTTTTAATACTTTTTTATTTTTTGACATGTTTGCAACTATAACTAATGTATTATAATATATTTAGATATATTACTATTACAATTTTAATATTAAAATATCATTATTAAAATTTAAATATTAAAATTTAAATATTAAAATTCTAATATTTTTTAAAAAAATTAAAAAAATTAAAAAATTTAAATTGCAAGGGAATAAAATTTATTAGGGAGATGCAACTTGCAAATGGAATGTGATTATTCCAGGGAATTATACCCTGAAATCAAATTTTTGGCTAGAGTGTCTAATTGGATCCACATACTCTTCTGCACGTGGTGGACAACCCTGGGTGTGATTGCTAGAGGGGTGGCACCCTGTACCCTGGTGGTTGCCAAACGCTTAATAAAAGGGAGACAGGTAAGCAAATCAATCAGCAGATTCTTTTTGGGAGGCACATAGTATCCATATAATGTTGCCAATGCAAAGGAGTCATACAGGACATGCTTGACTGTCCTATACCCCCGCGGTGTCTTCTGGCGTTCAAGTGCTAAGCGGCATATATTGATTTGAATAGGTACATCCTCCAACTTTTTGATGTTAGTTTTTAATATGCAATGAAGTAGGATTCCTAGGTATACAGCAACATGAATTCTTTGCAAGGTATATTTTTTGGAGAACATGCACAATGTCTTGTACACTTGAACTAATCTGTTGATATAGGATATTTTGCTGAATTTGAAGATGGTTCCAGAGGGAGCCCAACTTGTATCTGCCCCCCATACCTCCACAAACAAAATAAATAAAGGCTTGAAATTATTCACGAGGAATGTGTCCCCAACTTTATTTGACAATGCCTTGAATACTTCATTAAAAATTTCAGTTTTTAGATATTCAGTTCTTATTTGAAAGTTGGTTTTATTAAGTTTTTTTTTTCATATTTGTTGATGTTTGTAAATGGGAATTGCTGAATGCTTTCATAGATATATTCATCAAAGTTTAGCTTGACATCCCCGCAAATTTCATTCATTTCTTTGAAGTTGATATTTGATCCTATTTTGTATGCTTCCCTTAACCACGGCAAGCACCCTGCAGGTGGTAAATATTCCCTATCTTTAGCTTCAATATTTAAAAACTTATTCATATTCTGTTGAATTATTTTATTTATTTGGTTTTTATTTATTTGTTTTACAGGGGCCACCAGTGACTGGTAACCCTCATAGAACCAACTCAGTGTAAAAGCCGCCACTTCCGCAACCTTGTCCCCATTCCTGGTGATGACTAAAATAAATATAAGTAAAACATAAAAAGACTTACTAATTGTTTCCCCTGCGGCCCCCTCAGCCACAGGCGCTCCTTCAGCAAACTTCATGAGCGCTGGCTGCTCTTCATTTATTTTTCTAGACTTTATTTTCCTTATCTTTCTTACAACTTGTGCTTTCTCTTGATTTCCATTTGATAAATTTTCAGTATTTCTTGAAGCGCTCCTGCTTTTTGCTTGTGTTTTGTTTTCTTCTATTTCCATTTGATCAGTTTCCTCTTCATTTGTGTTAATTTCCTTTGAGCTTTCATTTCCTTGGATCAATTTGATTTTTTGAGTATTCTTTCTATTTGTTTTTGCAAATTCCCACGAGTCGTAACTTTCACCTTTGAAATCTAACCGCTTGAGTATTTCCTTTTGAAGATTTAAAACTATTTCTTTGTGTTCTTCATTGACTATTGTTCCCAGGCTACTTTTTGTGGTTTTGTTTTGCTGGACCAATGCCCTTCCCTCATTTCCCAGTTGATTTACCACAATTTCCCTTATGTTATGTTCAAGCTTGACAACCTTTTGGAGGGCTTAATCTAATTCATTGATAAGGCTGTAGATATTTGATATTTTGTTTGAATTACATCAAAAAACTGGTTCTTATAGTACTACCCTCAATATATGAATATTTTTCATCATCATTAATAAACTAGGTGGTTGCCCCATCCAAGGACAGGATTAAAGTTAAATTTAATAAATCAATTAAATATATTTTATTTTACTTTTAGGCTTGTATCACTTATCACATGTATAATTAATTTTTTTATTTAATTGCTTTATTAAAAGGTAATTTCAATTATATTTGTTTAAATTTAAAATAGTATATTCCAAGTATAAATAAAAAACTAACCCTAAATAAGTGTAGTATCACTATTAAGTTTAGTAAAGCTAAACAAATTATTTAAAATTTAGTATTTTTTTCTAAATTCCTTCAAAATTTTGAGCTGATTTGCAGCTTTAAAATAAGCTATCAACCATCAAAATTGGCTTAGTATTCACTGAGATATATTGATTTTCGTTTTTTAGTGTGTATTAAAAGTAAATTTAGATAATAGCAAATCGAGTCCGAGCCTTTGATTATGACGTGAACCCAATTCCAGCACTTAACTATATATCTCAGCATCTAGAGCAGCTAGAGCTATCATGTTTGTTACAATTTTGATTGGAATCATCTGAAAAATTGATCTATATCCTCTAAATTTCATGAAAATCATTATATGGAAGCATAATTTTATCATAGTTAGTTTACTCCATTGATGTTCTTTTGGGATGAAGCTGTGTCAAGCAAGGTTTACTCTGAACAATATGCAGCCACTTGGATCAGGTGATGCATCCAATTGGAATACTATATTATTTCACTTGAATAATAAGAATTTCGAAATGTCCAAGCCAACCATCTCCTTCTTTAAACTAATATTTATATTTATAATTTAAACTATATCACTTAAAATTGACCAAGCTCTCCTTTCCTCGTCAATTCAATCCTCAGCACAGAGCATAACCAACCAATCATATAAAACAATCTAAAGCAATTGCTTCTTCTCTTCCAGTTTTAATCCACCCATTCTAGAGTCGGGTAATCTAGAAAGATAAGCTACTTTGATATGGTTGAATGGGGTTAGCCACTAATTTAAAATGCAAGTAATCAAATACAAATTTTAAAAAGTTCAAGTAGTCTTATATTTCAGTTCAACATGATTTAGCCCACACTAACCTGAATTCAATCTGTGTACTTTCAAAGATGCATGTAAGGGATTGAATCTAAGGATGAGCCAATTTGAGCTTTTGGCTTAACAATCAACTTTTAAAATGAAATTAACTAAAAATCAATTCAGTCAAATCCCTTACAGCTTGAGCCCACTTGAGGTGATATTACAGACAGAGAGACAGATAAACTCACTTATATATATTAATTAATTAAAGACCATAAATGTGAATATTGGATTAGAATAATGCAATTAGATGTCAACTCTTGATATTTAGACATTATGTGCATAATTCAATGCATTTTATTTAATAAAATTCATTGTAAATTGGCCTTTTTCATTGTAATTTATTAAACAAAATGCATTGAATTATGCACATAATATCTAAATATCAAGAGTTGACGTCTAATTGCAATATTTTAATGTAATATTTACATTTATGGTCTTTATTTTATTAATAATAATGAAAAATATGTATGCTAATAATTTTAAGTTATTCATAAAATGTACAACACATTTTTTAAATATGGGAAATGCTAACAATGTAAAAGAAATATTGTGAATTGTGAATTGAAAGAGAAATATTAATTTTAATAAGTTGTCACAAAGAAAAGATTTATTTTAATCATCAAAGGACAAGAAGGGGGGGGAATGGGCAGAATGAACATTGCCTTCATCTGCGCCTGTGAAAGGGGCAGCATCAGAGATAGTGGGGAGGGAATGGGTGGTGGTTTGGGAGTCAGGGTTGGAAGGCAGGTGGCTTGATGGGGGGTTGGGGAGGCAGAGTTGGTTGACTGGGAAGGTGCAGCAAGAGCTGAGTGCTTCACTTGCTCAAATTTGTCTTCTGTCACATATGCAGGCTTGGTGAAACAAATGGATTGGCATGGGGGAGGCAGGAGTCCTTTCTGGACTTATCACTGTCACTTGCATAGAAAATGACAAGATCTGATAGGTCCTGGTCAAACAGGAAAGGAAAAAGCTCATAACCCTTATCTATTTGGGGTCACAGTTGTTGTATGTGGCAGGCTTTAAGCGCCTGAGTGCAAAATCAAAATTATAGAGACATACATCTGCAAGATGCATGTTGGCGTGGTTGATGGGGTAGAACCAAAAGGTATGTCCTGCAGCCCTGATTTCTTGGTTTGCCCATTCCTTCTGCTCCATCTCTGCACTCAGTACAACTGTATACATGGCGTTTTGGATAGCCCACTCCTCCAGCATGACCTTGAGCTTTGTCTGGTAGGCATACCCATCTGCAGTGTTCAATATTACCAAGTAGTAATTGATGCCTAATGGGGAAACTGCCAATAAAACCCCAACAAAACAATACAAGATTGGGCTGCACTTGTATACATCAGACTGGATTTGCTTCCCCCCAAAGTCTTAAATACTTGCCAAAATCTTGGCGTATGACAGGAAGATTATGTCATTACGGGCCCTCATTGCCCTCCCTTTAATAAAATTGATGATGGTTGAATTATATGGGTCAGTATTCACCAAACTGGGTCCAGTGAGAACTTGATTGGACAAGAATATAGCAGCAATCACAACTCTGTGCATCCACAAATTCACTGTTTCTTATTGGTGAAAATGCCGTGGAGTCCCAGTTAGAGACAGACCTGGACCAGGGGCATCTGCCAGTCATGCTTCATAATAGTCATTATGAGAGGGTGGGCTTTTTCACCTTCAGTCAAAGAACAGGCACCAGTTGGGGTCTTCTTGGTAGGGGGCCACAGTTGGTGTGGGCTCTCAGGGTTGCAGCCATAGTTGACTTTGCAAAACCCATTGCAGCTGCAATTTTCCCAAGGGACATAAGCATCTCTCTCTTTTCAACCATTTTGAGAACAATCTCTGGGGTAATTAGCTTTCTTCTGCGTCTTGCAGGCTGATTGGCTGGGAGAGGGATATGTCTATCTTGGTAATTGGTCAATGCCATCTTATTGGCTGTTTTGGGATTTAGGACTCTCTGGGTTACCCCATGGCTCAAATGGCTGGTTCCAGATGCCATTGTTGATTCAGGATTTGGGTTGGTGGCTGCCTGTACATGATGGGCAAACAGAGCCATGCTAGAAGTTGCAGGAGAAAGAACACACTCCTGAGTGGGGCTTGGAGAGGGGCCTGCAGGTTGGGAGTGGCTGTTGCACTTTTTGCATTACATGCAACAATTATTAGAGATTATAGGGCACAGGACATTTTCCAGAATACAGTCATATGTGAGGATATGAGTAGTATTGTATCAGAAGAGCCAGGATTGAGCAGGATCATGATTATTGCCCAGCAATGACTTCTGATCAGGCAGAAGCACTTAAGGATAAAATAAAGATGGTTCCAAAGATTGATTTTATTGTAAATGATTAATTCTTCTTATAACTACTACAAGGGTAATCACTGGGCTGCTAGCAATATCTTCTAGGACATTCTAACACACCCCTAATTTGGGTAATTATTAATCTAGGTTTGGCGCTTCTTGCACGTCAACCAATAGAATATCTTCATCTTCACCCAGCACAGGTGATCCTTGCTGACGTGGAATAATTTAGTTACTTCAGGATCACTTCCTGCGTTCTTAGCATACTGCAGCTTAATGCTTATTAATGTGACAGTTAAGGGAATTTGAGATTATGGGGAATTGAACCCAGCACCTTGGCGCTCAATGTAAAGGTAAGGCGGCGCTGTGGCGCCTGCAATAATTTTCAGTTGGTGCGGCGGCACTTGACGTAAAAGTAGTTTGGTGCCTTGGCGCCTAATCCAATTACTAGGAAGCGCTTTATATATTTATTAAGTGCTGCAGCAGCAAATTGTGTGTCATTAATTGCCGCGGCGGCGCTTGTCATTGGCTAGTATTAGTCTCAGGTCAGCAGACTACTGCTAATCCAATTTGCATGTGGCTTATACTACCAATTTATGTTAATTGGTAGCTGCAATTCATATCTGCAAGCTCTGTCATAATTAGTATCATTGTATTTTGTACTAATAATTTATGGGTTTGGTTGTAGCAATCCCAATCTGTGGGCTCTGTCATAATTGGCATCATTGCTTGGTCAAAATTCCCAACAGTGGCCATAGACAGAGGCTTCACTGTTAAGAGACCCAGCATAGCCCTGCATGATTTTGTCAAGGCCAGGGAACTGCTTGTTGACTTGGTTGGTGTTGGAAGAAGACATAATAAATTTTTATTAAAAAACTTAAACTCAAAAATAGGAGTGTATATTTTAGTCAATTTTATTGTTAAATATGTTAATTTTGTGAATAGTAGGATCTAAATTTTAGCCGCCCTAAAATGGAATAGGGTGATTTTTGAGAATGCCTATGATTCCTAAAAGAATTAGCACAAATCCACTCTACATCCTTTAGCATCCTTTTTGAGACACCCATAAATTAATTTTATTTCAAAATTCCTCACAATTATGATTTGAAATTTGGTTCTTGAATTTGACAATCCTGCAGTTTCAGATTCATTAATTTTTACATGATGTCTATGATTCATTTGACATACAGGAAATCTCAAATTGCACATTAGAATTCCACATTTCTGATTCATGTATCCTGCATTTGTTTGCTGAGTTTTTTCCTTTGTTAGTTGAGTTATCTGCTCAAGGGATTTGAAATTTGCCAATTTAAATAAACCAAAAAAGTCAAATTAAATGTTTAATTTTATTAAATATTTTAATTTTCACTCAGCTGAGTTGCCCACAAAAGTGATTTGAAAATTGGACCAATGATTTGACAATCCCACATTTTTACATTCAGGTTCTGAATTTAAAGTAATAGACTAAATCAAAAATACATATTTCAATTTCAAAAGAGTATTATATGGGTTGACTATAGACTACATAAGCTAAGCCAGCAATACATTTATATTTATATCATATGCTTTATTTTTTAATAAATATGTTGGTTTGTCCTTTGGAACTCATAAATTTTTATTGAAAATAAAAAATATTTTCAAAAGTATTATAGCTTCAAAATAATTTAAGAATTATTCAATATCCCATCTTCTATTTGTAAAAAGTATAATCTTAGATAAAAATATAAAATAGGACCTTAATGATAATTTAATAGAGATAGTTGCATAGCATCTCCTTATATTTCTCTAATGTAAGCTGCAAAAAAACAACTATAACTTTTATAATAAAAACAATAACTTTGTGTGCCACTAAAACATCTTGGAAAGCTAGGTAAAGAACAAAATTAGATTTTTTGCTGAACTAATCAAAAAAATATGCTAGGATAACAGAAAGATAGCAGTGAGCAGCTGTAAAAAAACTAAGTGTATCACAACTTTGCTCTTTTGGCAGCTAGCCTGACCCATATTTCTTTTTACCAGCTAAAGACTAGAAATGCATATTATTAGGCTGTCATCATTAAATGCCTTTTAATAGCTAAAGACTAGAAACATCTATCAGTGGGCTGCCGTAAAAGAGTGAAGCTGAGCAAAGAACAGCTTTGCTCTTTTGGAAGCCTACCTGACACACCTTTTTTACCATATATAGTATAAGATAAAGATTTAAAAGTTAGCTAATATAAAAAACAAAAAAATCAGCTAGGATACCTGGACGCGTACCCAGGTGAATGCCGTTAAAGGGCAAAGCAAGTGTAGCTCAACTTTGTTCTTTTGGTATCCTGTCTGCCACACCATGCTTGTTTCTCCCCCTTTTGGTCTCCCTATAATTGTTGGCAACAACCTTTTGGTTTCTTCTGAAACCATGGTTTCAATTGTGGTTGAGGGCAATGTTATGTTTTCCAAAATTTACCCCCTAATTCTTAAAATTTGATGCCAATCCAAAGTTCAACAAGTTCTTCCAGAAACTGAAGGAGAAGCAAGCCAGGAATGTCTCAAAGTTCTGCAACCTGGCCAACTGAGGTGCCATAAAGAAGAAGAAGAGTAAGGAGAAATACTACCAGGAGGTGGTGCAAAAGATAGTGAAGAAGAAGTATAAGGTGGGAGATTAAGAAGTACCCTGAGGATATTGCCACTGCCCTTGCTGGTGGCTTCAGTTAGCTTAATAAACCATGTTTTACTTTGCCTATATTTTTTACTTTTAAATTTTTAAATTTTTAAATTTTTTAAATATTACTAATATATTTAGATATAAATGGCAAGTTTCATTTATATTTTCAATGTTTAAATATATGAAATATCTTATGTTTTGTTAATATATCTGTAAAACATGAGAAATTTTCCTTGTACCTATATGAAGCATAATGAATAAATAATATACTGATTGCACATTTTTTGTAATAGTTATAATACAGTAGTTTTCAAACCTGTTGAGATAAATGTATATTGGTCAGTTTAGAACTCATGAACTTAGTCTAAAGACAAAATCAAAGCAGATCCAAATATATTGTAATTTAATATAAATTCCTTGAATTTTTATTTTGTTTTTAGACTGAGTTCATGTGTTCTAAACTGACTAATATATGTTTATCTCAACAGGTTTGAAAAATAATGTAGTTTATTTTTCTTTATTTCTGTATCATTGAAATTTTAATTGTTCTGGGAATAAAAATATTTTTATAGTAAAGAGTGTTTTTACATAGTAAAATGAAAAATAATTGCTTATATCTCCTTGTTATTATTAGTTATGTTATGTTTTTAATTGCATTTTTAAATATTTTAGAGGTCACTTTATTATAATATTTTATTAATATTTTTACATTAAAGATGTTTAGTGTTAAGTGTACTGTCAATTAAAAAGTGTTGACATCCAGAAAATTGCATTATTAAAAACACAGTTCACACTTCACTATAGTTTTAACATGGCCACTGTCAACATGGGTGCTGTTGCCATTTCAGTAAATGGATAGAAGTGTTGGGCACTCATCAATCCTTCTATTCTCTGTACAATGCTTCTACTAATGGAGCAGTAGAGTGTGCTAATACTACACTGGTATCCACAATTAGAAAGCTGGCTTATTCCAATGCTGCATATTGGGATCTATACCTACCAGCTACCTTGTTTGCCTACCTCCTCATCAAAAATAGGGCTGCTAGTTTTTCCCATTTTTCATGCTATATAGTCAAGAAGCCACTACCCCTTCTCTCTTAGAAGTGTTGCTTTTTATCTCTGAATCTACCAACAATTCCAGGGCAACCGCCAGAATTAACTCATTCTGCAAGTTGACTTACT